>CAJHQP010002250.1:0-90505 GCA_905132765.1 Moricandia arvensis
GCGCAAACCAAACATAAACCAATATACATATGTATGTTTTGTGCGCGCGGTCTGTTTCTCTTTGTTGTTGTATATAGGCTATATATTTGAGTTTGTCTGGGATATCATTACGAGATTGCCTATTATCACCAGATTGGACCAATTGTTAGTAATAAGTATGAACTAGATCTTGACCTTCACAACCATGCAGATGATTATTTTCATTTTAACTACTTGGTTTATATGATTAGTGGTATATAATTTTAATATTAACAGTTTATTACAGTATTTTCTAACATAACAATTTTATAGTTGGAATGCATTAATTTTTTGTTTCAAATTATTAGTGATATATCTCTTATTACAACCTTACATTATGTAATATTTACGACAAATTTCATTCAAATTAATATTAATTTAGATATTAGTGAAAAATGTCATTTGTGCTAATGACAAAAGTTGGTATAATACCTATTGCACTTTCAAAATTTCAAAAGATAAAACATACAAAAAATACATTAATGAATAATATATGAATATGGTCTATATAAAATAAGTTTAATTATATTTGTAAACAAAATAGTCATATAATTCTGTTACTGAATTATAAAATTAAACCATCCATTATATTTAAGGGAGTTTAGCTAAAATAACCTACAATTGTTAGTCAAACACAAAACTTACCCCTCTTTTTCTCCTAACTATTTTTACCTTAAACTACCCATAGTGTCATTAGGTTTCTCAACTATTTACAAAAATGCCATTAAAAGTTTTTTTATTTATTTTCAAAATATACAAAAAATCAAAAACACCATAAACATTTCTTTATATTTACAACAATGCCATCACCATCAATATTCTCAACCACCATGAACAACCATATTTGAGCTTTTAATGCTCAAGAATTCAATTTCTATCTTCTTTTTCTTCATTCTACACCAACAAACCTTCCTCTCCTCTCATTTCCTCTCCATTTTCATCTAAAAAACTCTTTTATTATTCATTTTCACAAACACAAATTTTATATTTTCGTTACTCTTCAGATATAAACCATCAAAGCTATTTCTTTTTGCTCATATTGGAGTTTGCACGGTGGAGAAGGGTTGAAACTAGCTTTACACCGGAAAAAGATAACTTTTTACTTGGATTTCGTTATTTTTCAGATCTGTGTCGCGAAAGTAGACTGATATGTAAGTATACTCGCCTTTGTAGACCTACGTTGAGGTCTACTTGTCAACGCACATGTTAGTTTTGCAATTGAGTTTAATAACTTTTTTTGCAAAATAGACTTCAATGTAATTGTACATCTTTACCTTTGAAAACAAAAAAAAAAATTTCTGTAGTCTTAGAAAAAAGTCTACCTAAATGAGGTTAGTTTAGCATTTGACCGAACTTTTGACTTTTAATAGTAGACTTCTTCGACAGTCTACACAGCGTAGACTGATCTAACAGTCTACAAAATGGTCAGTTTTGCGTTTGACCCAAATTTGACTTTGTTGAATAGGTTAGTTTTGTGTTAGACTAAAACGTTAAAGGATTGACCAAAAAAATAATTAAATTGTAGACTTACATGTTAGTTAACTTTAAAATAGTAGACTTACACAGACGTCTGCGCATGCGTAGACTGCACATGAAGTCTACTATTTTATTTTGGTCAAACACAAAACTAACCCGCCAAATTTAAAAGTAGACTTCATATGAAGTCTACGCATGTGTAGACGTCTTTGTAATTCTATTATTTTAAAGTCAAACTTGTCAATTGCAAAAACTAACCTCTTTCATTAAAAAAAATGTAGACTAACATGTAAGTCTACTTTTTAAAAGTCAAATTATGGGTGAATACGAATCAATTGCAAATCTAGCATTTTTACAATGTAGACTGAAAGGTAGGTCTACATGTTTAAACCATGAAAATAACCCGTGAATTTTGTAATTGCAAAAACTAACCCAAAATGTAGACCTACATCACAGTCTACAATTGTAGACTAATACGTACGTCTACTTATTATAGACTAATACGTACGTCTACTTATTATAGACTAACATGTACGTCTACTTTGGAAATTCCATTAAAATTGAATTTGAGTATTATTCATTAATTTTTTCGAGATTGTTTTGTTTGGCACTGTGTTTAGGTAATCCTAATAGTCTTGAATGATTTTCAAAAGATAATCTGTTATAACTTTGAACTATCAAATTTTTGGTTAGACTATATCGTTAACTAATAATTGTAGACTTCCTTGGACGTCTACTTATGTGATTTTATAAGACATGTAGTATTTGTTTGGTAATTTGGTTTATTGTTTTTGTTTTGCAGGAAATGGTTCAGTTACCTGTTGTTTGTCGATATTGGGTCGTGAAAGGCTATATGTGAAAATTTGTGGCTCCTTATATGCATGTTCACAAGATGATTGACAAGTGCGGAACTTAGAGTTGTCTAATGTGTTGAACTTATTGTATTTGTATGTCTTGAATAAGTGGTATGTGTTGAACTTTGTTATGTTGCTTTTGAGTTGTGTTATGTGATGAAATTATTTTTAATTTTGTAGGTCTTTAATATTTTGAATTATATGTAGTGTTACATTAAATTCAACACATTTCAATTTATATGGTACAAAACACATTTCAATAGTTATGGTACAAAAGCCTTTAACATCATTTCTTTACCAATCAATACACTTCTTTAGAAGTCTTCTGAAAAGAAAACTAAACTAAAGTCTGCTGATAAGCAAATTATATCAGTTTACCTACACAAGCCACAATTACAGAAAGTTATACTGGCAAAAACCAAAAATTATTAATTCTAGGGTTTTTTTCCCCCTCCTTCCAATTTTGCCGCTCTATTAATATTCATAATCTTGATTGCTTCAAATGAAGTCTTGGAAGATATTACCTGCCAAAACAAAAGTAAAATTATGAGATACAAAAATTGTAACTAGCGTTAAAATTTACGACAATGTAGATTTCTTCTAAATTTTGAAGTCTAATAAAATTTAAATTTTGGAGTAGACTTCTTTGTAAGTCTACTATTCATTTTTATGCTTAATTGTTTGAATAATAGATTTAATATATCTTTGTAGACTTATAATTTAGTCTACTATATCAAATCAGATCTGAAAAAAAATCTGTACATTTAGAAATGCGAAAATAGCTCTAAATCTGGAAAAAAACTTCAAAAACATAATTTATAAGATAAAATAGTAGCAAATAAATGCATAGAGTTTAAAACTATAACTTTATTTGTATATAAAGATAAATTACACATTTAAAATCCATAGATCTAAAAATTATATTTTTAGATGAGAAGATGAAGACCATGAATGATAATACCTACAAAAAGAATATAATATTGTGAGAAAAACATGAGAAAAGATTTGACAAATGCAACAAAAGTTCTCTTTCACATTCAAAGAATTTAGAATTGAGAGAGGTTTAGAGAGAATGAAGAGAATTTAGAGAGAAGGGAAAGAGTTTTAAAAACTTGTGCAGCCATTTGAGAGAGACATTGTATAAATTTTCATTTATATAGAGAGACAAAAACTATAATTAGGTTAAAATTTACGACACTGTATATTTCTTTTGAAGTCTATAAAAATTTAAATTTTCGAGTAGACTTGTTTGTAAGTCTACAACTCTTTTTTTTACTTTTGGTATATTGTTTGAATAATAGATATAATATATTTTTGTAGACTTATAATTTAGTCTACTTTATCAAATCAGATCTGAAAAAAATATGTACATTTAGAAATGCAAAAAATAGCTTTAAATCTGAACAAAAAAATCTTCAAAAACATAATTTATAAGATAAAATAGTAGCAACTAAATGCATAGAGTTTAAATCTGTAACTTTATTTGTATAACAACATAAAATACACATTTAAATTCATAGATCTAGAACTTACTTTTAGATGAGAAGATGAAGACCATGGATGATAATACCTACAAAAAGAAGATAATATTGTGAGAAAGACATGAGAAAAGATTTGATAAATGAAACAAATGTTCTCTTTCACATTCAAAGAATTGATAGAGAATTGAGAGAGTATTAGACAGAAAGGAGAGAGCTTTAGAGAGAATGGAAAAAGTTTAAAAACTTGTGCAGTTATTTGAGAGAAAGATTGTATAAATTTTTATTTATATAAGGTGACAAAAAATGTAACTAGGTCAAAATTTACGACACTGTAGACTCATTTGTAAGTCTACAACTCATTTTTTTCTTTATGCTTTATTGATTGAATAATAGATGTAATATATGATTTAAAATTGTTCAATTATATCAAATTTTAATTTATATACCTCATATTGGTTCTTATATTGATGATTTAAAAAACAATTCACACAAATTATTTTTACATTTTAAGAATAAAATTATAAGATTAAATGACGATGTAGACTTGACTATAAGTCTACAAAGAAAAATTAATCGTAAATCTACAACTAGTAGACTTCTTTCTATTAGATGTATACTTTCGAAATATACAAATGTAAAATAATTTTCTGGTTTTTATTTGGTCATAAGGGGTAAATAGTAATTTCTCTACCCCTTTAAGTTAGTTTGTATTTGATTGAATAAGGGTTTACCTTTGTATTTTAAATGATGTTTTAGGTTAGTTTTGGCAAATGTCCCAATATTTAATAATAGAAATCAAATGCATTTACAAAGTAGCATTTGTTGGCCTATTGTTCATATTGATGACATATTTTTAAATCATGTGGTACAAATATTAAAAAAAATATAACTATTAGACATCAAAGATTTAATTGAAAAAATATTTTTTAAATTAATATCACAAATCTTAAAAGTTGTACATGAGTTTAATATAATTAAAAATTAATTAGATACTAAAAATTCATTTTTGTAAAAAATGAAATATACATGTACATTATAAATAAGGACGAAATTGATTAAATGTTTAAAAGTTTTGTTTAAGTTAAAAACAAAATACACATTTATATTTTAAATAAAATAAAAATACAAATTTATACTGTAGAGAAAAATATTTGAAAAGGTTTATTCAGATATAATTAAGAGAAAATCTAGGAATATCTATTTTATTTATTTGATTAGAATAATTCAAATATGTATACAACAAAATCATTAAAGTGATTTTCTAAAGGGTGGTCTAAATAAAAAAATGGGACATTTACCAAAACTAACCCAAAACATCATTTGAAATACAAAGGTAAACCCTTTATTCAATCAAATACAAAACTAACCTAAAGGGGTAGAGAAATTAATATTTACCCCTTATGACCAAACAAAAAGCATTTTACATTTGTATCCTTCAGAAGTCTACATTTAATAGAAAGAAGTCTAAAAGTTGTAGACTTACAATTAAGTCTTCTTTGTAGACTTATAGTTAAGTCTTACATCGTCATTTAATCTTATAATTTTATTTTTAAAATGTATAAAAATAATTTCTGTGAATTTTGTATTAAATCATCAATATAAGAACCAATATGAGGTATATAAATAAATTTGATATAATTGAACAATTTTAAATCATATATCAAATCTATTATTCAAACAATAAAGCATAAAGAAAAAATGAGTTGTAGACTTACAAATAAGTCTACAGTGTCTTAAATTTTAACTTAGTTACAATTTTTGTCTCCTTATATAAATGAAAATTTATACAATCTCTCTCTCAAATGGCTGCACAGATTTTTAATCTCTCTCCCTTCTCTCTAGAACTCTCTCCTTTCTCTCTAAAACTCTCTCAATTCTCTATAAATTCTTTGAATGTGAAAGAGAACTTTTGTTTCATTTATCAACTCTTTTCTAATTTCTTTCTCACAATATTATCTTCTTTTTGTATGTGTTATCATTCATGGTCTTCATTTTCTCATCTAAAATAAGTTTTAGATCTATAAATTTAAATGTCTATTTTATGTTTATATACAAATAAAGTTATAGATTTAAACTCTATGCATTTATTTGCTACTATTTTATCTTATAAATTATGTTTTTGAAGTTTTTTTCCAGATTTTAAAGCTATTTTTGCATTTCTAAATGTACAGATTTTTTTAGATCTGATTTGATATAGTAGACTAAATTATAAGTGTACAAAAATATATTAAATCTATTATTTAAACAATAAAGAATAAAGAAAAAATATGAGTTGTAGACTTACAAAGAAGTCTACTCCAAATTTTAAATTTTAGTAGACTTCAAAAGAAGTCTATAGTGTCGTAAATTTAACCTAATTACAGTTTTTGTCTCCATATATAAATGAAAATTTATACAATCTCTATCTCAAATGGCTGCAGAAGTTTTTAAAACTCTCTCCCTTCTCTCTAAAACTCTCTCCATTCTCTCTAAAACTCTCTCGATTCTAAATTCTTTGAATGTGAAAGAGAACTTTTATTTCATTTGTCAAATCTTTTCTCATGTCTTTCTCACAATATTATCGTCTTTTTGTAGGTATTATCATTCATGATCTTCATCTTCTCATGTAAAAATGTAAGTTTTAGATCTATGGATTTTAAATGTGTATTTTATCATTATATACAAAATGTTATAGATTTAAACTCTGAATTTATTTACTACTATTTTATCTTATAAATTATTTTTTTAAGTTTTTTTCCAGATTTAAAGATATTTTCGCATTTCTAAATGTACAGATTTTTTTTTCAGATCTGATTTGATATGTAGACTAAATTATAAGTCTACAAAATATATTAAATCTATTATTCAAACAATAAATCATAAAAAATGAGTTGTAGACTTAAAAAAAAGTCTACTCCAAAATTTAAATTTTAGTAGACTTCAAAATTTAAAAGAAGTCTACATTGTCGTAAATTTTAACCTAGTTACATTTTTTGTCTCTCATAATTTTATTTTATTTTGCAGGTAATATCTTCCAAGACTTCATTTGAGCAATCAAGATTATGAATATTAATAGAGGCAATGGAGAGGACTACATATAATTTGCTTGCAGTAGACTTTTGTATTGTGTTTGTGTAGTACACTGATGTAATTTGCTTGCAGCAGACTTCAGTTTTAGTTTTCTTTTACATAAGACTTCTTCAGAAGTCTACTTGATTGTAAAGTAATGATGTAATAGGTTTTTGTACCATACTATTGAATGTGTTGAATTTATGTAATACTACATAATAATTACAAATAGTTATGACCTACAAATTAAATATAATTTCATCACATAACACAACTCAAAAGCAACATAACAAAAGTTCAACACATACCACTTATTCAAGACATACAAATACAATATAAGTTCAACACATTAGACAACTCTAAAGTTCCGCACTTGTCAATCATTTGTGACATGCATATAAGGAGCCACAAATTTTCACATAGAGCCTTTCGCGACCCAATCTCCACAAACAACAGGTAACTGAACCATTTCCTGCAAAACAAAAACAATAAACCAAATTACCAAACAAATACTTCATGTCTTATAAAATCACAGAAGTAGACGTTCAAGGAAGTCTACAGTTATTAGCTAACTAACATAGTCTAACAAAAATTTGATAGTTCAACAGTTATAACAGATTATCTTTTGAAAATCATTCAAGACTATTAGGATTGCCTAACACACAGTGTCAAACAAAAAATCTCGAAAAAACTTAATGAATAATACTCAAATTCACTTTAATAGAATTTCCAAAGTAGACTCCATGTGCAGTCTACGCATGCGTAGACATCTGTGAAGTCTACTATTTTAAAGTAGACTAACATGTAAGTCTACACTTTAATTATTTTTTGTTCAATCCTTTAACGTTTTAGTCAAACACAAAACTAACCTATTCAAAAAAGTCAAATTTGGGTCAAACACAAAACTAACCCTTTTGTAGACTATTAGATTAGTCTACGCTGTGTAGACTGTCGAAGAAGTCTACTATTAAAAGTCAAAAATTCGGTCAAATGCAAACTAACCTCATTTAGGTAGACTGTTTCTAAGTCTACAGAAAATTTTGTTTTTTTTTTCAACACGGTAAATAATGTAGACTTACATGAGTCTACTTTGCAAAAAAAGTTATTCAGCTCAATTACAAAATTAACTTGTGCGCTGACAAATAGACCTCAACGTAAATCTACAAAGGCGAGTAGACCTACATAACAGTCTACTTTTGCGACACAAATCTGAAAAATAACGCAATCCAAGTAAAAAGTTACCTTTTTCCGGTGTAAAGCTCGTTTCAACCCTTCTTCTCCGTGCAAACTCCAATATGAGCAAAAGGAAGCAGCTTTGATGGTTTATGTCTGAAGAATAACGAAAATATGAAATTTTTGTTTGTGAAACTGAAAGATAAGAGAGTTTTTTAGATGAAAATAGAGAGAAAATGAGAGGAGAGGAAGGTTTGTTGGTGTGGAATGAAGAAAAAGAAGATAGAAATTGAATTCTTGAGCATTAAGAGCTCAAATATGGTTGTTCATGGTGGTTGAAAATATTGATGGTGATGGCATTGTTGTAAATATAAAGAAATGTTTAGGGTGTTTTTGAATTTTTGTATATTTCGAAAATAAATAAATAAAAACTTTTAATGGCATTTTTGTAAATAGTTGAGAAACCTAATGACACTATAGGTAGTTTAAAGTAAAATATTGTTGGGAAAAAAAGATGGGTTAGTTTTGTGTTTGACAAAGAATTATATGTTATTTAGTAAAACTCCCTAAAAAAATTACGCATGAAATAAGTCATGACTTTTGTTTTAATATATTAGATACTTAAAATTCATTTAAAAAAAATAAATATACATGTATATTATAATTAATGACGAAATTTAATAAATGTTCAAAAGTTTTGTTTAAGTGAAAAAAAGATATATACATTTATATTTTAAATAAAAAACGAATACAAATTTATAGGGAAATTGTCAAAAATACCACTTTCATAGTACCACTTTTCATGTTTACACTTAATCACTTTTACCCTTATTTTTAAGAGGAAAAACACACTTATAACCCTTGGGTTAATTAATCTAAGACTTAGGGTTTAGAGTTAAAGGGGTGGGATGGGGTGGAGTAGAGTTTAGGAATGTAAAATTTAAATTTCTAATTAATTTTAAAAAATTTGCCTCTTAAAAAAAGGTATTTATGAAAATGGCTCTTTAATGAAGGTAAAAATGAAAAGTGGTACTAATAAAGTGGTAAACATGAAAATTCCCCAAATTTATACCGTAGGTAAAAAGATTTGGAAAGGTTTTATTCAGATGTAATTAAGAGAAAATCTAGGAATATCTATTTTATTGTTTGTTTAGAATAATTCAAATATGTAAAGTATAAAATCATTTAAGTGATTTTCTAAAGGGTGGTCTAAATAAAAAAAATCATATATATGTTGAAAACACATATATATGGACCCTTTTTGACAAATATGGACTTCTTTAGTTTTCTTATTTCATAATTTCAGGAACAATAAAATATTGGATAATACAACAAAGAGTACTAGCAAACTCTACCGACATCTCTGTTCGCTTCTCCTCCGGCGTGTGCGCTTCACCGCCGCCGCCGGCGGGCTCCCTTTGTCCTCTTTCTGTTTTCTTCTTTGCTCTCTCCCCTTTCCTTTTATCTCCCTTCGATATATGGCGTATCCTGGAAGATGAGTCTCGCCCGGTAAAGGTTCTGCGGTTGGATACGGTGGTGTCTCGGTTCTCTGGTGTGCGCATAATGGTCCCAGATAATGTACTCAAGAGTTATATCAATACAAGTTTTGTTTTGGTGGTAGAAGTCTACCTTTTCTCATTGTATTACGATACTTAAATAGAAAAATACAAAGCTTGGAGTATCAACTCCTTAGAACATGGAAAGTGGAAATCATGGAAGAGATGGTTCCTAAACACAAGGATGACCGATTCTCCTCTTATTGTGCACTTGAAAGTCAAAGATAAAATAAAATAAATAACTGACTGGTTTAATCATACTTTCGGTTTGGCACTCTCTGCCAGTTTAATCTTCTTGGTTCAACTTCAACAGCGCTCTCCTTCTCAGCTTCTTCAGACTCAGCTACTGGATGTGTATCATTACCGCCGTCCCGGAAAAGAATCTTGTCCTCAAGATTCAGATTTGGGAAACTCTTGCGGAGTTGATCAACCTTCTCCCACGTTGCATCCGCTTCTGGTAGATCCTCCCATTGAACAAGAGCTTCCTGCAACAGCTCACCCTCATGATTCTGATCTCGCAGTTGTAGCACACGCAGAGGTCGAAGGCGCAAAACCCCATTGGAACGAATAGGAGGTAAGGAACCCGAGATAGGTGTATCCGCGCCAACATGTTTTTTGAGGAGAGAGACATGGAAGACATTATGGACTCGTGAACCCTCTGGTAGTTGCAGACGATAGGCGACGGGTCCAATTCGTTTCTCAATCTGAAATGGACCATAATAACTTGTGGACAGCTTGTGTGCTGTCCTCTTGAACACTGTGTGTTGTCCGTAAGGTTGGAGGCGCAAGTACACCTAGTCACCAACATGAAAAGAGACATCCCTCCGTTTGGTATCCTCCAATTGCTTCATACAATTCGCCGCGGTAGCCAAATTCTTCTTTAATTCCTGTAACACCAAGTCTCGCTCTAGTAGCTGATCATCAAGTTCATGAACTGGTGTCGATTGCCCTTCATAGCGAACAAGAGCAGGTGGGTCACGACCGTACATGGCCTTGAAAGGTGTCATTCCCGTCGAAGCATGATATGTCGTATTATACCAGTACTCGGCCCAAGGAATCAGGAAAATCCATTGTTTCGGCCGATTATGGACAAAGCAACGCAAGTATTGCTCAATGTAGCGGTTGACGACCTCGGTCTGACCGTCGGTTTGCGGATGAAAAGAGGATGACATCTTCAATTCTGTAGCAGACAAACGCCATAGCTCTTTCCAAAAATTACTAACAAATATGGGGTCCCGATCACTTACAATGGTTTTTGGAATTCCGTGGTGTTTGACTACAGCATCCAGGAACTTGGCTGCGATTCCTTTAGCTGTGTAAGGATGTGAAATTGGGACCAGGTGAGCAGCTTTCGAAAGGCGGTCAACCACCACCATGATAGACGTGTGGTTGTCAGACCGGGGTAGTCCGTCAAAGAAATCCATCGAAAGATCTTCCCAGACTTGGTTTGGTATAGGAAGTGGTTGGAGGAGCCCCTTTGGTGCGAGACATTCAGACTTCACACGTTGGCAGATGTCACACTGAGCAAAAAAGTCACTGACCGATTTGTACATGGCCGGCCAATAGTACTGTTGCGACAAACGTTTAAGAGTTTGGAGTATACCATAATGCCCACCCATTGGTGTGTTGTGGTATTCACGGAGAAGAGATTGTATCAGTGGCGATCTCGGAGGTAACACCAGACGGTTGTGATAGTGGACTAGGCCATTGCGTCTCATGTATGGAGCTCCTGGTTTTTCATCCGCTTGTTTACTAATCTTGACCAAATAAGGATCTGATGTTTGGAGCTGCCGAATATCTTCCCAGAAGTTCGTTGTTTGCGTATAGAAAGCATTGAGGCAAGGGCTATTGCTGCGGCGAGAGAGAGCATCTGCTTCAGCATTCATAGAGCCTGGCTTGTAAGTTATTTCATATTCATAACCAACCAGCTTACCCAGCCATTTTTATTGTTCTGGTGTCATGATGCCTTGCTCAAGTAAATATCGGAGACTCCGTTGATCAGTTTGGATTGTGAAACGCCGACCAAGGAGATAAGGGCGCCAAGTGCGGACGGCAATGACAATAGCCAGCATTTCATGAGCATAGGTTGACCAACTCTGTTTCGTCACACCCAGGGACTTACTCATGTATGCGATTGGTTTCCCATGTTGCGTAAGGACAGCACCAATGCCATCACCGGAAGCATCCGTCTGAATGGTGAAAGGACTAGAGAAATCAGGTAAGGCAAGCGTTGGAGTTGTTGTCATTGCGGTCTTTAGTGCGTGAAAAGCTTCCTCAGCTGGAACAGACCACTCGAACTTCCCTTTCTTCAGAAGATTGGTAAGAGGTTTGCCGATCAGACCATAATCTTTAACAAACTTGCGGTATTATCCGGTGAGACCGAGGAATCCGCGTAGTTCCGTAATGTTTGTTGGTGGTGGCCAATCCAACATGGCTTTGATCTTGGAATCATCGACTTTAACTCCATCTCCAGAGATCATGTGTCCAAGATAATCAACCTCTGACTGACCAAATGCACACTTTTTCTTCTTTACGAACAGCTACTGCTCTTGTAAGATTGCAAAGACCTGCTCGACATGTTGAACATGGTTTTTCCACGATCGACTGTAAATCAAGATATCATCGAAGAAAACAAAAACAAACTTACGAAGATAGGTTCGAAATACCGAATTCATCAGCGCCTGAAACGTGGATGGAGCGTTGCAAAGCCCGAATGGCATCACCAGATATTCGTAGTGGCCATTGTGTGTGCGAAAGGCCGTTTTATGAACATCGTCCGGGTGTACTCTGACCTGATGGTAACCGGCGGTAAGGTCGAGTTTCGTAAAGACAGTGGCTCCATATAACTCGTACAACATATCTTCGACGGTGGGAATGGGGAATCGGTCCTTTACGGTGACCGCATTCAGAGCACGGTAGTCTGTGCAGAATCGCCATGATCCGTCCTTCTTTTTGACCAGCAGTACCGGAGAAGAAAAAGGGCTAGAGCTAGGTCGGACGAATCCCTTGCTCATCATGTCCTGTACTTGTCGCTCGATTTCTTCTTTCTGGAAGTGCGCATATCGGTATGGTCGCACGTTCACCGGATCGGCTCCTTCTCGCAAGGTGATGTGATGCTCGATCTCACGAGAAGGCGATAGATGATTTGGTGTGGCAAAGATGGCGTCGAATCTTGTTAACAGAGGCTGGAGTGTCTTTGGTATCGTCAGAACGGCATCGTTTTCCTGATTTAGGGATATCGCGAAGCAGGCCTGGCCCAACTTGATATCATGTAGGATCTCCTTTGTTTGGGCTGGTGAAATGGACGCACCCTGAAGCCCACGAATGAGCTGTTGCTGTCCGGCCCAAGAAAAACTCAGCGTCTGTGCTGTCCAATCACACAACGTTGGTCCAAGCTGCTGCAACCATTGCATTCCGAGCACGATGTCTTGGCCGTGGATGGGTAAGGGAAAAAAATCAATCCGGAAACGAACCCCGTTGATATTTGTAGCCACATCCTTGTAAATTCCGGTGCATCGGAGAGGATGTCCATCAGCGACACGAACATGAAAGGTCTTGGCGTGGGAGAGCCTGAGGTTTAAGCGACTAGCGATCTTGTCAGTGATGAAATTGTGAGTCGATCCGCTTTCAATCAAAGCCACCAACTTTTGTCGATTCACCTCGGCGTGTGTGCGAATAGTCTTTGGGGAACCCCACCTGGTTAGGGCCTGAAGTGTGATCTCCGGTTCTTCAGTCTTTGGTAGTACTCTCTCATCATCATCCTCACTCTCCGCGTCTTTGATTCCTTCGATTAGGAGCAGCTGTGATTTTTTGGCATCGATGGTCTGACGTGTACCGTTCATCACAGCTAAAACAGAGACCAAGACTCCTCTTTCGCTTCATCTCATCCCAGCTCAACCGCTTAGGATTCGCGTTGATATTTTTGTTCAGAGGATTCGGTGCTGGTGGAATTGTCGGGACGTTGCGTTGAGTTTTGTTCGTGAAAGAGTTAAACTTCCGTTGACGATGCAGCTGATCATCTCGCATCCGTGCCAACTCGATCGTGGCCTTGAGAGTTTTTGGCTGAAACATTCGGATGTTGTCTGAAATGGAGTCCTTGAGGCCCCCAATGTATGTCCCTATTAATGCCTTTTGGGTCCATCCGGAAACCTTGTTTTGCAACCTCTTGAACTCCCTTTGATAACTCTCTTAACGACCCAGTTTGTCGGATCTTGGACAATGCTTCATCAAAGTCCTCGGCAGCTGTTGGTCCAAACCGTGCCCACAGTTCTTCTTCGAACACATCCCACGTGATCGGAGTTCCCTCCTCCGCAAGAGCCTTTTCAGTCGCTTGCCACCACTCATTTGCCTCGTCATCCAAGTGGTAAGAAGCAAAGCTCACTTGTTGATCGTTTGGAATGTTCTGATACGAGAAGTATTGCTTGGCCTTGCTAACCCAAGCAGTAGGATCTCCTTCACTGAATTTGGGAAAAACGAGCTTGACATGCCGTGGAACAGTGGTTTGCGCCAGTGGATTGGTAGTGTCCCGTTGAACAGACCCGTGATATTGGGTTTCCTCTGTTCTCCGGTTTGCTCTGGGCGCGTTTGATTCACCTTCCTGCATTCCCGAGATAGCTTCCGTGAGCATTTGTCGAAAGGATTGTTCCAAACCCCGAATCCCCTCATTGATCCTTGCTACCTCGTCCTGCACCATGCCGAGCCCTGTTTCCAGGTCCGACAATCTCTCTTTGTTACTTGCCATGACTCTAATAACGCTTCAAGTCACAGCAACACGAATTTGGTGACACTTTGAGTGCTCTGATACCAATTAATGGTCCCAGATAATGTACTCAAGAGTTATATCAATACAAGTTCTGTTTTGGTGGTAGAAGTCTACCTTTTCTCATTGTATTACGATACTTAAATAGAAAAATTTAAAGCTTGGAGTATCAACTCCTTAGAACATGGAAAGTGGAAATCATGGAAGAGATGGTTCCTAAACACAAGGATGAACGATTCTCCTCTTATTGTGCACTTGAAAGTCAAAGATAAAATAAAATAAATAACTGACTGGTTTAATCATACTTTCGGTTTGGCACTCTCTGCCGGTTTGATCTTCTTGGTTCAACTTCAACTGCACTCTCCTTCTCAGCTTCTTCAGACTCAGCTACTGGATGTGTATCAGCGCACGAGTCCGGAGTGTTGGAGAGGGGAAGGGAGTCGGCTTTTTGGGCTGTCGAGTGGATCTGCGTTTTTCGTTAGGGTTTGGTTCGCTCGTTGAGTTGACGGCGCATGATGGAGGTGTGGTGACCTTCTCTTCAGATCTGGTGAACTGGCCTTAAGATCTGCTCATGCTCGGCTGTTTTACAGAGTGTCTGCTGGTTATGGGATGGTGACATTACCTTGGTGTCTTGGTGTGTCTTGCTCACTCATTCCACAGCCGTGAGGGTAGAGGTTTACTAAACTTGGTGTCCCCGTGTATTTTGTTCTCGACGTGGGCATCTATGTTCGTCTCAAGACTATTCTGGTGGTCTTCTCCTCATCCGCCTTTCTCTGCTGTCCAGCTTGTTTGTGGCGCATTGTTGAAGCTATGTAGACGAGCTTCGTTAATGTATAGCTCGGGTTTTTTGTTTCTGGATCCGGAGCCACTGGGTCTTTCCTGAGACATATATTGGTTCTCTTCCGTCGGTTCTCGAAGGAGGCGGTTGGCGTAGCCTGTGGTGTTCTCATTGGTCAATGTTTTCACTCGTACTCAGTGGCACCAATCGGAGATATCCCGGTGCATTGTGGTTTTGGTTGATTGCTCATGGTAATATCTCTTTTCTAAAACCATTTTGCAGGAGCTTAGAGCTTTTCCGATCAATTTCAGCTGTCTTCTCGGCCCGGTTTCTTCGCTTTGTTTGTATATCTGCTTTTTTGTTGCGGTGAGGTCGTTGCCGTCCTGCTTTGTAGCTACTGTGATGGTCTCTCTTCTGGTTGTAATGAATAGTTTGCGGAAGCGCTTGGTGTTTCGCCTTCGGTGTCATCAGGGTGGTGGAAGTTGATTTAGCGGTTTTTGTCTTGTGGGTCTAGCGATCGCTTTTCGAGTCGGCAGAAGGGTCCGCTTGGTTAGGCTTCATCTTCGTTGAGTTTGTGTGGGCTTCTATCGAGGAAGTAGTGAGCGTGAAGCGCGTCACTTCCGTAACCGAAGAATTTGGGGATCAAATTGTGTCTCTACATGTCGGGTTATGAAGTCGTGGGGTCTTGGTTATTGGACGTTATTGTATGGCGTGCGTAGGCAGCATCGATAAGTCGTGGTGTAGGAGGTGGAGGTTTTCGGGTGGTGAGCTATGGGCAGCAGCGAAATCTCCCGATCTTTGGACGCTGTTGAGGTTTAAAATTTGCTAAATCATCTCTTTCATGATCTTTAGACCTTTGTTTAAGTCTTTATCTACTATTGGCATCTCCTTAGTATCTTTGGGTTTGTTGTAAGTCACCCCTGGTGTGGATTTTAGTTGCTGCCTTCTCGTGAGCTATCGTGTTTGGGGATTGTTCATTCATCCCATTTCATGTCTTAGTTGCTCCAGTGTGGGTTCTTGTGGCCGCTTCCATATGGGCTTATGTATGTGTCCTTTGAAATGAAATAAAATACTCTTGACGGAAAAAAAAAATATTGGATAATATAATGGCTCATCTCATTTCCCCTTGTAATTTGACATTTGACGGAAATGGAGCCAACCACTGGTCATATTCATAAATGCCACTGTCAGCAGCCGAAACACCAGTGGTCTCACTGCCCAACGCTTCCCAAACGTTGACCTTGTCACCACCATTTCTATTGTCTCCCCGGAAGGTGTTTCATGGCCGCTTGTGTAGAAAAATAGAAGTTCGTGAAACAGGCCAGAAGCGAGGAAAGTCGCAAAAGCCCCAATAACATAGCCAAACTGGAGTGTGATTTACCCTTCAAAGGAGCGTAGAAAGTTGACCAGAGAAGGAAAGACACCATTCGATTCCACCAACCCCATAAGTGTTGAAGAGAGGTGGATAGGTGAGGTTCATCGAACACTGGCTTAAGATCGCAACCAAAAATGGTAGCGAACAGAAATTTGATGATGTTAAGTGTAAATCAAGTGGCAAGTACGAATATAGAGGATGCAAAACCCATAACAGGACCGTTGGAAGATTATGTTTGTAACCTCGTATGTGTAACTTTAACATCACTGCACAAGTGCAGATATTGCAATTTTAGTGGAAAAAATCCAAGTGGGGGAAGTAGATTGAGATTTAGGGGGTTTTCGAAGTCTTCGATGGGAAGTACAGTGAAGCAAATAAATCTAAAAAGACTTGTGGGAAGTGGGGAAATAGGACCTTTATCAAATGCAAAGAGGATGAGCTTTAAGGTTCCCGCACGTCCCTGTGAGGGTAAACATTATGATGGAAATGAACGACGCAGAGGAGAAGAGCATGGGAAGAAGAAAGAGCTGAACACATAATTGAAGAATAGAGAGTAATCGAGGAGCCCCAACTTTGATTCTAGACAGTATGTAGTAACAATAAATTACAGAGACTATTGCGGAAACGTATACCAGGGCAAATCTCTTGATTTCTTCCTCCATGTCTCACTTATTTTCAAATCTTTATTTGCTGATAATGATGATCTTCCAATCATTAAGGTTTCTATCTTGGTTGTTGTGTGTATCTGAAGTAGCCGAAATTTATTAGATTATATGGGCTTTTTGGTTTAACAGGTGGACAAATGATGGAACGGGTTGCTTCTACGTTCTCCCTTCTGAGGCTGGCTCTTGTGTACGTTCTACTTTCTAAGGCTGGCTCTTGCGTACGTTCTGTCTCCCTTCTGAAGCTGCCTGCTGTGTACGCTATACTTTTAAGGCGTAATTATTCCTATGTCAACAGCTTTTTTTTTTTTTTTTGTGAGACTACATGTCAACAAATATATGCATGATCATGTATTCACTCATCAATTATTAAATTCCAGATTGTAGTGGTTTTAACTTGTATTTCACGTTATCTATCCCATCTATGTATTCGATTGATCTTGAGTTTGTATGTTGTTTGTTTGTGCAGTAAGTAAAGACACAGAGGAGTTTAGAGTTCCCAAGGGCGTTAACGAGCCCAAGGTACGATCTCGGGGAAGAAGGATACAAGGACGAACGTAATCAATACCTAATCGAGACACTCACCGAGCTCACACCTCTCACAAGCTCACGTCTCTCACCAGAAAGTAATACAGAGAAGTACACAAGAAAGACGATGATCACACACCCCAATCTCACTTCTCTCACCAACTTTCTATAACCTCAGGAATATCGTTCTTATCCTTATTCTTTCGTATCCTCTTCCTTATATATAGCTCTGCACGCTTGTACTGAATGTCATGATTCACTCCGCAGCCACTTGCCAGCTCAACGGAATCTAGTAACAAACTTGCACATAGATTGTTCTTTTCTTCACCTTAACCCAAAACGCAAAGCATTAGCCATCCCGTAATGAGCACTTCTTCTGGGCTTCAACATTAATATGTCTCAGCCCATTCCCTCATTACTCGGCCCACTTGTAAAACCCGGAAGCTGTAAACCAAAAACCAACAAGTCTCCACCTTGGTTTTCTGCTTCCGACCAAACCAAAAGATAACCTTTACCAGTTCTCTTCCTCCCTTTCAATCACTTAACCGTGTCTGAAAGAATCCCCAAACACTTCACGGTGTCTGAAACCCTAGATCCTCAATCGATCTTGTTCAAGTCACTGAGTAACCCCAGCCGACTCCTTCCTTCCTCAAATTTCTTCACCGAAACTGATTTCGTAAGAATATCAGCTGGGTTCTCCAAAGTACCAATCTTGGAAACCACCACCGACCCATCAGCAATCACATCCCTGATAAAATGAAGACGAACATCGATATGCTTTCTGTTTTCGTGGAAAACGCTGTTCTTCGCAAGACACAGCGCACTCTGAGAATCACAGAAAACCTCAGCTGTCTTATGTTCAAAACCCAACTCGGAGGTAATCCCCTTGAACCATAACGCTTTCTTTACTGCTTCGACTAACGCCATGTGCTCGGCTTCGGTTGTAGACAATACCACAATATGTTGCAGACCAGAACGCCAACTCACCGTTTTGCCTCCGACTTGGAAAGTGTATCCAGTGATCGATCGTCTTCTATCAAGGTCAGACGCATAATCACTATCACAGAACCCTCTCACTTCAAATGTATCTTCCTTCTTGAATGTTAACTTCACATTTGTAGTTCCTCTTATATATCTCATTAACCACTTCACTGCATTCCAGTGTTCTGTATCAGGTGCACTCATGAAGCGGCTCACAAGACCCACAGCATATGCAATATCAGGACGACTTCCAATCATCGCATACATCAGACTACCAACTGCATTTGAGTAAGGTACACTTTCCATTAGACTATGAATCTCAGAACATAGCTCCACCTTAGTACTTGATAGCTTGAAGTGACTACCCATAGGAGTAGAAACTGGTTTAGATTCCTCCATCATGAAGTTCCTAAGAATCTTAGTTAGATATGATTCTTGAGATAGTGTAAGAATTCCCTTTTCCCTGTCTCGATGAATATCCATACCGAGAATTCTTCTTGCTGGACCTAGATCCTTCATTTCAAATTCAGAGCTTAACAGCTCCTTAAGCTTCTATACTTCCTTTAAGTCTTTAGCCGTAACCAGCATATCATCCACATAGAGTAATAGATAGATCAGCTTCCCATCTTCATAAGACTTAAAATAGGCACACGAATCATATAAGCTTCTCTGAAAACCTTGAACCTTCATGAACTCATCAAACCTCTTGTTCGACTGTCGTGGGGGACTCTTTAAGACCGTATAGAGACCTGTTTAGTAAGAAAGCTTTGTTTCTTTGCTTCTACCCTTCAGGTTTTTCTATTAGAATCCTCTCC
Source organism: Moricandia arvensis (assembly GCA_905132765.1). Taxonomy (NCBI): domain Eukaryota; kingdom Viridiplantae; phylum Streptophyta; class Magnoliopsida; order Brassicales; family Brassicaceae; genus Moricandia; species Moricandia arvensis. The sequence goes on from CAJHQP010002250.1 coordinate 19,505, forward strand.
TCTAGATTACCATGTAGAAATGCTGTTTTAACATCCAACTGCTCCAACTCCATATCTTGATTAACCACCTGAGATAGAAGTAACCTTATAGTAACATGCTTAACCATTGGAGAGAAAACCTCATGATAGTCTACACCTTCAATCTGAGAATAACCCTTAGCCACAAATCTTCTCTTATACCTTCTATCTTCTCCTCCTGGAACACCCTGTTTAATTTTATATATCCATTTACATCCAATAGTATGTTTCCCTTCTGGCTATCGATTAAGTCCCATGTATGATTCTTATGCAGGGACTCCATCTCTTCATCAGAAGCAGGTATCCACTTAGTACAATTCTTACTTCGAATAGCTTCCCCATATGTCAGTGGCTCTTCCTCTTCAATAAGATCAGCCATGACTCGAGCATAGGCAGCTACATCTCCATCATCATATCGACTAGGAGGTTTTATCACTCTTCTATGTCTATCTCTCGCCAACATATAAGATTTCTGACCCACTGATGTTTCTTCTTTTTCAGATTCATTCCCGGAGCCATCATCATTCTTGTCTGAGCTTGAAACTGCTCCACCTTGAACCGAAGACTTAGACTTATCGTCAATCTCGACATCAGAATCAAGTAAGAATGTAATCTTCTTCTTCCCTTTATTAGACTGAGTACCATTTGTAGAAATAAGATCTTTGTATACCATGTCCTAATGGAAAGCCACATTTTTCTTATCACAACCTTCTCATCCTCAATACTCCAAATGCGATAGCCTTTAACACCTTGAGGATAACCTAGGAACACTCCCTTTTTGCTCTAGGTTTTAGTTTACCTTGATCCACATGATAGTAAGTTAGGCAACCAAATCTTCTCATATGATCATACTCAGGAAATTTTCCTGACCAAACTTCTTCTGGTACCTTTAACTCAAGAGGTATCGAAGGAGTTCGATTGATCATATACACCACCGTAGATGAGGTTTCTGCCCAAAACGATTCTCCCAATCCTGTCTCACTCAATAGACTTCTAACCTTCTCCAAAATAGTTATGTTAAGTCTCTCAGCTACCCCATTATGTTGAGGCGTATATGGACAGATTTTGTGCCTTAGAATACCCTTCTGCTTGCAGAAATCATCAAACACCTTGTTACAATATTCCAAACCATTTTCAGTCCTTTTAAAGCTTTAAGAGTCTTCCCACTCTGATTCTCCACCAAAGCTAGCCACTCCACAAACTTAGAAAACGCTTCATCCTTGGTCTTTAGAAAATAAATCCATACTTTTATTGAGAAATCATCTACGAATGTATTGTAGTACTGACACTTAGATAAGCTTGGTGTAACATTAGGAGAGCCCCATAAGGCAGAGTGAACATACGCAAAAGGTTGCTCTGAGTTATGTTTTCCTTTCTTGAACGATATCTTGTGAAACTTCCCCACAACACAATGTTCACAGTCTTGTTTCTCAGCAATCTCAACCCCTTTAAGAAAACCCGTCTTCACCAACTGTTTCATTCCTTTGACACTCATATGACCAAGTCTGCTATGCCACAAACTTGTATTTTCTAGATTAGTTTCAGCAGTGTTAGCCTCCTCCCCAATAGGAGTTCCATCTAGAAAGTACAGAGTATCATCGTAATCAGCTGCGAGAACTTCTTTATCCTCTTTAGAAACATTTAGCCTGTAGTTCTTTAAACTAGCAACCCAGGGACTCGAGCTGACCCAGAGCTATTTTCATGTCCCCGATCATGGGTAAGATCACCGGGACGGACCACGGTGAAAGAGACACACCAGTCAGGTCGTATGACCTAAAGACAAGCATATCATGGACTAGAAACGTTGTTAAGAACATCAGGGAGCTAAGACTTAGCCATATAAGGAAGGAGAGGAAGTAAAAGGAGCTACATGAGTAAAGAGGTAGCTGGATGAGGTGTAGGGACAGCTCAACCTAGTTTGGGGGAGCTCGAGTAAGCTCAGCCCAGCTCGGTCTGGCTACACACTCATTGGTCAGCTCATACCAGCTGAACTGTCATGTTCCCACCTGGAACTTGACATAAGGCCTAGACATTCGATAGAAACAAGACTGCTTTGGTTCAGATCATGGGAATTTATCGTGAACAAGCTCGAGGAAGTGAATGACCAGAATGGATCATGGTAAAACTAAGTGTAGGTCTGGAAATAGACCAAGGGGCTTAGAAGGATTGCACAAGATGAAGATATCAAGCTGTACGAAGTGTATCACAGCTGGGTGATGCAAGCAAGAAGCTCAACCAGCTGGACGAAGCTTAATTGGAGCTTAGGTGGAGTGTGTCAGCTCCCTGAGCTGGATGGACTAGATAACTCAGCTGGGTCAGCTTGGGATCAGCTCAACTCAGCTGGACTGAGTGTTCAAGTCTTGGGCAGTTGGGCCAGGTCTGGACAGTGACCATGCCATGTGGATGACCCATGTGTACCAATGGGCCAATGGGCTCTTGTGGTTGGGTCATGGGCGTGGGCATTCACTCTGGGCTTTTGTGTGAAGTTTTTAGGGGCAGTTAGGCCTGTCAGGGACGTCTGGTAACTACTATAGGCGAAAAGATGCAATCTGTACCATTGATTAAATCAATGGACAGAAATGAAACCGAAGGGATGCAATGGTTAGAAAAGTAACCACCCCTTCTCCTATAAAAGGAGGATGGTTCCGTGGGTTTACAGACACGCCAGGGATTCCTCCTACACCCTGAAACACAAAGAAACACATAGAAAATACAGAGATTTGGTCGGATTCACAATCAAAGATCATGAGTGGTGTGAAGGCCATAAAGAGGCAGTTTTGAGGAAGATCAGTGGGGAAGTTATGAACGACCCATTGATGAGTTTTGATCTGTGTTGTTGACACCCAAAGAATCCTACAGAGTCTGAGAACACACGCAGATGGTCAGGGGAGAAGAGGGATGGCCGGATTCCATTTCCCATGGCCAAGATAGCCTTAAGGGTGCATGTGTGTGGAAAGGCAGTTTTGTGGTTAAGCAAGAGGGGAGTTGGGACGCCCCTCTGATGGAGTTTGATCATGGATGATCACGTATTAGGCTTTATCTTCATCCTGGGAACACACGCAAAGAGTCAGGGAAGAAGAGAGAAGGCCAAAATCCTTTCTCATTTACAAGAGCAGCCTTGAAGGTGAAGGCACTGCAGAACCGGTTTTCATGGGAGATCAATGGAAGGAACCATTGGTGCGACCCAGGAAGAGATCTTATCAATACAGGAGATATGTGATAATACTTGATGGAGGCGTGCTTTGGAGGATCATGGCCGGACATGATGTTGGAAGGCACAAGATCTAAGGTTAGTGGTGTTGAACCATTTAAGCCAAAGGCATGAACCCATGGGTGAATCCGTGTGGTTTATGGTCTCTGGGAACTCTGGTTACACCCATTTCTCTTTCTCTATCTAAATTTATTTCTATCCTTATAATTCTATGCAGTTTTGGTGATCAGAAAAGCCTTCCCATGAACCATACATGAGTGCCGGTTCAATGGGACTGTTTTAGGCCAGATTTGGGTTTACTGATCCCAAACCACTTTATTCTGAATCAAATGGTTTGAAACTTTGAGGATTAATGTTTTAGGATATTTAAGAATTATTGGAAAGGACTAGGCACGATTTGGAATTGATTTGCTCAAAAACCAGATTTAGGGCTAGGGCTGTTTTGGGTCGGATCACAGGGTTAATGATTTTTCCTGTGGATTCTGACCTTGGATTCGTGTTAGTTTTATTTTTAAGGTATTTTAGAAAGCTTAAAATTAATTTTTGGACCACTTTTGAAAAAGGGTCAGAGTTGGGTCAGATTAGCCTTAGGCTCGGAATCATGCAATTGCTAGCATCGTGTGCTAGGTTATCGGATTAATATGTATTTATTGTGCTTGTGTGGTTTTAGAGCATGTTTTCTTGTTGTCATACTGGTACCTGAGGGTAATGCTGGTACTGGGTGGCGTGGACCACAAGTATGGACCAAGTACAGATTTGGGTTTACTGATCACAAAACACTTTATACTGAATCAAATGGTTTGAAACTTTGAGGATAAATGTTTTAGGATATTTAAGAATTATTGGAAAGGTCTAGGCACGATTTGGAATTGATTTGCTCAAAAACCAGATTTAGGGCTAGGGCTGTTTTAGGTCGGATCATAGGGTTAATGATTTTTCATGTGGATTCTGACCTTGGATTCGTGTTAGTTATAATTTTTTAGGTATTTTAGAAAGCTTAAGATTAATTTTTGGACCACTTTTGAAAAAGGGTCAGAGTTGGGTCAGATTAGCCTTAGGCTCGGAATCATGCAATTGCTAGCACTGTGTGCTAGGTTATCGGATTAATATGTATTTATTGTGCTTGTGTGGTTTTAGAGCATGTTTGCTTATTGTCATACTGGTACCTGAGGGTAAGGCTGGTACTGGGTGGTGTGGACCACAAGTATGGATCTGGTTGTGATTATGCATGGAAGGCCGTGTGTGATCTGATCATGAGTAAAGAGGGATGACCTGATCCATGGATGATAGATCAAGGTGTCTGATCTGTTTGAACAAAGGATGCACAGGTTAGTCCAGGAGAGGGACTTGCTATCTTATGCTACAAGCGTAAGGAGATGGGTGATGCATTAGCTGAGAGGAGCTAGATGCATTACTAGTACTGTTGAAGACTTCCCAAAGGTTACTTGGACAGTGGGGATGGTTGGTTAAATGACTAAGTATCCAAGGAGAGATGTTTATGCAGGTGTAAGAGAGTTAGACGAGTTGGTAGGGAGCTGGGCGCAACTATCCTGAAGCTTGGTCAGCTGGAAGCAAGTAGATGAAACCTTATGTGAAGTGGTTAAGCTTAGCTAGCTGGATGACCTAGCTAAACAAGCTGAGGCAGCTGGCCTTAGATCGTTTTTAGCTAGCTGAGGTGAGTCAGCTCGAGGAACTGGATGAGGTAGCTATATCAGCTAGGAGGTGAGCTAACTAAGGCAGCTAGGAGGATGAGCTAACTAAGTCAACTGGACCGATGAGGTAACAAACTCCGTGGATGTGGCAAAGGTATGATCTAGATACTTTCTTTTAGATCTAGCTAGAATGGTTTAGGAGAATGGAACCTCAGACTTGTATGACTCGTACAATGTAAGGATCGATCTATATAAGCTGGAAGGTAGTTCAGTGAACTGACCAAGGCATAGAAGATTAGATTGGACAAGTGTTAGATTGGTTTTAGACCAATTGTTAATATAGTATAATCCGCTGCGTATGAATAGAAATGATCTAAGCTAGAAAATACTAAGGTAGTCTTAAGCTTAGATCTAAGTTAGCCCTCGCCTATGGGCGATATTAAAGATAAAGGGCAAAAAATTTAGAGGTTCGATCCGGAAGAGGACCGAGCAACGTGAGGCTTTGACTGCGGCCTAGAAAGCCGGGTTTGGGTCTTACAGATATCAGGTTCTTTCGAGCTGTTTCTGAATATCTCACATTAGTTAGGACTATCACAACCTTGTAGTGATTTAGGAATTTGACCTTTCCAATATCAGTGATCTCGCAGTAGGTATCATTTCCCATTAAGAGCTTTCCTCCATTAACCTCTTCTACATCAAACATCAGATCTTTCTTGTACGTCATGTGATAAGAGCATCCTGAATCCAAAACCCATCCTTCTCGATTCTGTTGGCTTGAAGCAGTTGACATCACTGGTTCATCATCCTGACCCTTGCCAACACTTGCTTCTCCTTTGAATGAGCTGTTTTGATTCATCCTCTTAGGACAATCCTTCTTCATGTGACCTTTAGAGTTGCATATCCAGCAAGTCCTTTTAAACTTAGGTCGTGACTTGCTTCTGCTATTTGACTTTGGCTTTGATGTATACTTTTTTTCAGGTCTTCCTCTTGACTGGGAATAGAGAGCTTCACTGCTTGCACCCGATGACCCAGAGCTGCCTTTAGCCTTAATGTCTAACTTGATAGAGTAGGCTGCTCTGGTTATCTCCTTCATAGTTATTGTGTCTTGGTCTCTTCCATACTTCAAAGTATGAACTAATGGTTCAAACTTCTTAGGTAAGCTGTTGAGAAGAATCACAGCTTGATCCTCCTCACTCAGCTCCACATCAAGACTCGCTAGATCAGACACCAGCTTGGTAAAGATATCAAGATTCTTATCCAGGTTCTTATCATCATCCATCTTGTAACTATAGAACCTCTGCTTTAGATAGAATCTGTTAGGCAGCGACTTATGTAGACTCAAGAGGCCCCCACATCTCCATAGCCGTCTTAGCCTTGATAACCTTCCTTAGAACCATATCACTCAGCCTTAGACTTAGCAAATTTCGCACCCTCCTATCTTTATCAAGTCTAGTACTATCCAGCTTAGCTTTTGACTCCTTTGAGTCCAGATCATCATCCGCAACTGCTTTTCCTTTAACATCCTTTTCCTCTGGTCTCAACACTGAGTCTAGACCCATAATCTCAAGTTGAGCCAGCATCTTGTGTTTCCACAAAGCAAAATCTCCTTCCCTGTCTGATATACCATGGATTTAACCCTCTTTTAGCCATGGTATATAAGTATTTTTTTTAATAACTATTTATTATATTATATAGCATATTAGCATATTTATAGGTTCAAGAGTAATTTGGGAGAAAGTGAAGTCTTTGCAGCATTTTAGAGCCTAAATAGAGAAATCACCCGAAGCTGATATCATTGTCTTTTTATATCGACCCTATATATTTCCATTTTTAGACCATGTTTTAGGATCTATTTGGAGTTTATTATGTGTGTCTAGTATGTATTTTAAGGTATTTACAGGTTCAGGAGCACTTTGGAGCTAAATGGAGAAACTTGGAGTTTTTGGAGCATTTTGAAGATTACATCCGAAGCTGAGATCGATCGATGCACATTACATGGCGTCGACCAACCGAGAGAGAAGATGGCAAATCGATGGAGAATCTTTGCCATCGATCGATGGCTATTCATTAATCACAGCCGACTTTATAGCCCAAATTAGAAGACAAATTACAAGATTACCCCTGACGAATTTAGACCTAATTTCCTAGGGTTTTCTATATTTATACCTATGTTATGCAAGAGAGAAGAGACCCAGATTTTCATAACCATTATTACATGCATTCTTAGAGTTTTTTTATAGTTTATAGTTTCATAGTATCATTGAGGAGAAGATACTTTTGTATTGGAACCCAAAGTTATACTTTATAATATTTATGTTTTTTATATTTATGATGATTATTTGTTCCTCAATCATGTCTGAGTAATTTTCTTATTAGATTTAGGGTTGCATGATAGTCATATTGGATTAGCCCCAAGATGGGATTGTCAGGTCTATAAATATTGATTGATTGAGTTTGCTTAATGCTTGTTTTCTAGAGTAGCTAACTAGAAACATGTTGATAGGATATGGAGAATCATGACACTTGTGATCTATACCAGAACTAACTTTCAATTGAGCTAAGTTGCTAGAAACAAACGAGAGTTGATTTAGATTTACTTAGTGGAAAAATTCGGAATATCTTTCTGATTTCGGCATCGATCGACGTCAGAACTTCCGCGTCAGTCGACGGCCTACCTTTGTGTTCATATCGAGAGTTTATTGGTACTAATAAGGCAAGAGTATTATTAGATTGTGTGTTAGGACATTAGGATTAATTTGATAGAGATATTATTGGTAATAAATACACGCTGTCGAATTTGGCGCCGTTGCCGGGAACTATTTGATCACAATTATATTTTCTTTCTAGATTTTGAACTAGGTTTGTTTCTTTTTATTTTACTCATATTCTTTCTTTTTGTTTTTTCAGGTGCATGCAACAAGGAAGATGAATTACTTTTCACAGACAACGTATTACTTGAACGCACGATCCGCAGAAGAAGAAGATCCGCATCGATGGACGCAGCATCTCGCGCATCGACCGACGTTCAGCAACATGCATCGCTCGACGCAGCATCCCGCGCATCGACCGATGCTCAGCAGTTTCAGATATTCGACGGCACATTACTTGCATCGATCGATGGCAGCCAGCGAGACAGAATTGTAGCGACTTTAGTTGTGACGAGAAATGAGAGAGGAGACTTGCGTGACCTCCAACGTCACCTGCGTAATGCAGCAGGTCAGAAGATAGACGAGCAAGGGACGGTAATCCTTGATGATAAAGCTGGACGAGACCACCACATCAATGCACTAATTGATGATGACTTCTGAGTAGAGGTAATGAAGGAGGAACAACACGGCAATCTACGACCATGTCGATCGACGCGATCTCATGTGCGACGATCGACAGTTCCTGAACAATCAAAAAAGACTACCTTCCTACCACCATCGATCGACGGGAAGATAAGGCGGAAGATCGATCGCGCGAATGGTCGAAGATGGGTGCAATGCCGAAGCTTGACTCCATATTATTTTAGAGACCTACACCCAAGGAGATATCTCAACAGCCCGACACCCCGGAGAAGCAGTCCAGGAAGAGGAAGAAAACACTAGAAGATGAGAAAAAAGGAGTTGACGAAGAAGAGATGAAAAACTTCACTAAAAAACTTCTTGAAATTCCTCTAGATGTTTTATTTCATGAAGCATATTTCACTTACAAACTTTATGAATGTTTCATGAAAACAGAAGTAACTGATGAAGATATGGAGAGAATGTTCATTCAAACCAGGAAAGACTCGAAACAGAACATCATCTTGAAAAAGAAGAGCGATCTCGGACAATTCATTGTCCCAAGCATCATCAAAGGCCACGAGTTTCCAGAAGCACTCTGCGACACTGGATCGTCTGTCAGCATCATCGCCAGAGCAATGGCAGAAAGATTGGGCCTAATGATTGACTACTCCAAAGATTCATTCTTCTTCCTCGACAACACCAGAGTTGAGTCAGGGGGAATCATCAAAGACGTCCCAGTACAAATAGGTAATGCCATAGTTCGAGTAGACTTTCATGTTATGGACCTAGAGATCCATTGGAAATCCTCCCTACTACTTGGAAGAGCTTTTATGGCTACAGTAGGAGCCCTCTGCGACATGAACTCAAACAGGTTATATCTATCCTTAATTGATAAAAGAATTTCTATGAACCTGTTATTAACAAGAACAAGGCTACTCTGATAGAATTGTCTAATGCAGAGCTTCTGGCGACATTTTTCTGCGACTATGAGAAAGACGACGAGTTTGACTACTGCACATCGTTCGACGCCCACCCTTTTCCATCGATCAACCCAACATTCGTATGGACGATCGATGCCCATTCTTTTCCATCGATCGACCCAACATTCGTAGGGACGATCGACGCCCACCTTATGTCATCAAACGATGCACCCCTTATGTCAGCAACAACACGGAATACACTTCAAATTATGTTGAAGGCGAGATAATCGAGTATCAAGGTCTTCATAGAGATGGGTTTGACATTCTTCACGTATCCCAAAGGAACGGGAACTCGACATCGATCGACGCACTCGATAACGCATCGATCGATACTGAACTAGAGGCAACATCCGATACAGCTTCAGCTGCTTACCGCGACAGAGAGTACAGCTACATTGAACCGGACATGTATGGCATTCTACGGAATTCAGAAGGTCAGGCATGCACTGTGGATGGTCAAATTTTATGTGTCAGCAAGGAGGACATCAATGAACTACTCACCATGATCAATGGACCTCATCACGACCTCAATGCTACATTACCTGCTTCGCCATCGAACGATGCCACTTAGGACGCGATGATCGACCCCGCACCAGAACTGGATGACACAGACATCAGTCTTATGAAACCATACGAGTTCGGGATATACAGAGACCGTAAAGGCCATGCACGAGCTTTAGATGGAAGACTTCTACACTTAAGCAAAGAAGACATAGCAGATGCAATCAGAGCAGACACCAATTCCAGATTCATACTTCGACAGACACGCCCACCATCAATCGACGGACACAACTCCGCGTCGATCGATACTGCCGACCAGAACACATTACTGCGTATGCCTATCGACATTCACCTAGGTGGTGGCTACATAGAGCATGGATACAGAGGCTACAGAAACGGACAGAGAGTCTTTTACTATGAGATAAAAGACGAGTATGGTATCTACAGAGATGAGACAGGCAGAGCTAGAACCGTAGATGGAGAGATTGTGGATCTGAACAAGGAGGACATCAAAGCAGTTCTGGAAGGAGCAAATATTTATGAAAGGAGCTCCATATATTTACTAGAAGATGCAGAGTATATGGTTCAGTCCAGACCAACAAAGGAGAGCTACACCAAGCAGACATTGACCACATTATCCAGGACTTATACAGAGCTCAGGAAATGTCTCACGAAGATCTCTACAGAAGGATTGATCTACTACCCTATAGACAGATGTCTTACTGACTTGACAGCACGCATGGCTACTTTGGAGAAAGACTTCAATGATGTTCAGTAACAGCATGCGGCTAGACTTGAAGTATCGACATCGATCGACGGCAAAGACTCGCCAGAGAGAAAATAACGCCTTATACACTTTTGGAAGATAGGCTTGATGAGATTACTTTTTCCCAGAGCATCATGCGAGATGACATTACCCAACAGCTGGAACATCAATCTCAGTACACTTCAGCAAGATTCCATATGCTTCAGCGCGCTATTGACAATCTACAAGGCAGAATGCACTCCATGGAGGTTGCGAGAGAGATTATCAAGAATGAGAAAACCAGAGCAGATGAGGCAGTCAAAGGTTTCATTGCTACTTGGTTTCAGAAGATCAAGAAGTTAACACTTGCTTCCCAAGTGTTTCTCATATTAGTCCAACAAGCTCAAAACGTCGAGCTTAAGACTATAAACAAGCGCTGAGTGGGAGGCAACCCACTATTAGGTAACTTTAAATTTAGTTTTATTTTCTTTATTACTGATTTTTGTTTTATTTCAGGGAAAAAATAAAAAATAAAAAAATTTAAGAGAGCCGAGGAAGAGATTCTGCACTAGGCATCGATCGACCGGCTGGCCAGCGTATCGATCGACGTAGCCACACACGCATCGATCGAACAGCACTTAACTGTGTCGATCGACGAGCACCATCAGCAACGCAGGTTTATCATTTTCCTTGTTAAATTTTGTCCTTATAATTTATTTTCCCACAAATCTCAGATGGTATAACATTGGAGACAGTGTTGACTAAGTCTGGGGGAGGTTTACTAATATTGTTTACTATTTTGAGATTTATTTTCTATAAGAGTAGAAACTTCCAGGTATACCATATCGACGCAGACGACTATACATCGATCGAACATGGATCATGACCATCGGTCGACACAATCTATTTACCATCGATCGACGTCTTTTACAGAGTTTGATATCGAGTTTTTTCTCTTAAATATTTTTTACTTAGGATTTATTTTTAATCCAACCGGACGGGATTACACTGGAGACAGTGTAATTTAAGTATGGGGGAAGTTCGCTGACGCTTTTCATTTTTCTTTTGAGTTTTTATGTTATATTTATATAAGTTTTTAAAAAAGTTTTTATTGAGTCAAGAAGGGGACTATGATCTAGAAACCTATTTTACTAACCAAACTATAAGCACCATTTTTAAAAAAGTTGTTTGCAAAGTTTACTAGAGATACTGAAGTGGATCATCCTGCCACTATATCTCACCATCTTAGAAAGTTTGAAGGAGCCGATGCTGACCTCCAACCTAATACTGACTACTTTTGCTTGCTTTGGGGCTTGGCATACATTGGATCGGATTCCTCCTTCAGGTCTGAAAGGTAAAAAGTTTACAAACTTTTGGAATCTTTCTCTCCTCTCTCTGGCATCCACAATATAAAATATTGAGATGATTTCCTGAGATGAAAGAGGGATAGGTAAATTACCGTTGACTCAATTATTCTGATTCAAAAGGAATGATCACACATTGTTGGAAGCGAGGGATAGGTAATTACCGTTGACCCCATTATTCGCCTACACTTTGTCAAAAAGAAAGAAAAAAAGGGATTCCGAGGAGGGAGGAAAAAGAGAATAGAAACTAAAATAAGACTTGCTTATGCAATCAGATACCATTTGGGGTAAGAGTCCATGTGTCCTTTGATCGATACTCCCAAGGTAAAACATGCACGTTTATTTTATGCGAGAAATGAGGTTGACTAGGTAATATCAGATGACTATTTGCTAAGTTGTTGATAGAATGGAATTGGTTGCTATACTAGGATATGGTATATAAAGTTTTTTGTATGTGACTTGATAGGATGTGGTTGCAAAGTAAGGTGATAGTTACATCTAGTAAGTATGTGAGTCCCTGTTGTTTTTTAAACCTCTTTCACATATTTGTTTGCTTGAGGACAAGCAAATGATAAGTCTGAGGGAGTTGATATACCCTATATATTACCAGTTTTAGACCATGTTCTAGGCTCTATTTAGAGTCTATTATGTGTTTCTAGTATGTATTTTAAGGTCTTTACAGGTTCAGGAGCACTTTGGAGCTAAATGGAGAAACTTGGAGTTTTTGGAGCATTTTGAAGATTACATCCGCAGCTGAGATCGATCGATGCACATTACATGGCGTCGACCGACCCGAGAGAGAAGATGGACGATCGACAGAGAATCTTTGCCGTCAATCGATGGCTATTCATTAATCACAGCCGACTTAAAAGCCCATGTTAGAAGACAAATTACAAGATTACCCCTGACGAGTTTAGACCTAATTTCCTAGGGTTTTCTATATTTATACCTATGTTATGCAAGAGAGAAGAGACAGAGATTTTCATAACAATTATTATATGGATTCTTAGAGTTGTTTTATAGTTTATAGTTTCATAGTATCATTGAGGGAGAAGATACTTTTGTATTGGAACCAAAAGTTATACTTTATAATATTTATGCTTTTTATATTTATGATGATTGCTTCTTCTTAAATCATGTCTGAGTAATTATCTTATTAGATTTAGGGTTGCATGATAGTCATAATGGATTAGCCCCCAAGATGGGATTGCCAGGTTGATAAATATTGATTGATTGAGTTTGCTTAATGCTTATTTTCTAGAGTAGCTAACTAAAAACATGTTGATAGGATATGGAGAATCATGACACGTGTGATCTATACCAGAACTAACTTTCAATTGAGCTAAGTTGCTAGAAACAAACGAGAGTTGATTTAGATTTACTTAGTGGAAAAGGTCGGATTATCTTTCTGATTTCGGCATCGATCGACGTCAGAACTTCCGCGTCAATCGACGGCCTACCTTTGTGTTCATATCGAGAGTTAGGATTACAGAGGGTCAGATTTGTTAATATTCGATTCCTACAATATCATATCATCCTATATCCATTTATTATAATCCACATGCACTATAAACCCTAGATCTATATTCATATTTACATTTACATTTAAATCACTTATTTCCATATTGTCATATTTGCTATTTTTGTCATATTTCTACTTTGCATTAATAACCTCGCTAAGGAATATTTCCTTATAAATTGGCTTCTATTTTATTATATATATTGACCTAGCATAATCATTAGAATCATAAAATCTATTGTGTGCATCATTAGTTCTCTGTTGATTCGATACCCTAAGTACTACACCTGATCTCTCTTGGCAAGAGTATTTAAGATTATGAGTTAGGACATTAGGATTAATTTGATAGAGATATTATTGGTAATAAAACACACGCTGTCATGCACATCTTGTGGCATCGATCGACGTGAAAGGAACAGAAGTCCACTATGTGATTCAGCCGACTTGAAGCCCACGCCTCCGTCTATTTATCAGTTCACCCATGCCGATTTTTAAACACTAGTTTACCCTAGTACTTATACTGTGCCAAAGTGTTTAGGGCAATGAGAGCTTTCTTGTATTCTTATTTTTACCACTAAAGGTTACTTAGATTCATAGGTTTGGAGAGAAGATCATAGAGAGATTTGTGATTGGAACTCCATTACTTCTACCTTTTATATCTATGCAATCTATTTACTACTTTTGTGTTATGTCTTACTTAGCCATGTCTGAGTAATTCTCATGTTAGATTTAGGGTTTAAATAGGTTAAGGGGATTAGTGTAGCGCCCGTGTTCCAAGGATCGAAGCTAGGATGATCCAAGGATTGACAGGCTGGACCGTAAGACTGACTGAATGGGTTGGATAACTCGAGAAAGGGCTGGCTAAAGTTGAATGGACTTACCGTGGGTGGATCAGAGAGTTTGGATCGATGTTTGAGTAGTAGCGGACAGAATGAACAGCATGGTTCGGATAAAGCTAGGATCGGATCTGTTTTTGAGCCAGACAAGGCTCGTTCAGTCGTTCTTACGCTCGGATCATGGATCAGTAATTAGGTTTGTGAACTTCATGAAGTGTTCGGACAGGCTTGAGGATGAATCCAGACAAAGCAGAATTTTCGGACAGCGATGGTTGGATCCAGATGAGCGTTGCTGGCTCGGACAGGATGGTTGAGTGGGATGGCTAACCATCGACTTCAGAAAGTTAGACAAACGGTTGGGATTAGTTTAACTGAGCTGATATGAGCTGATTCGAGTAGTAACAGCTGGATTCGGACAATACTGGTCCGTTTCAGACAGAATGGTTAGACTTGTCGGTTGGGACAGTCAGTTTAGCTCAGTCCGCGCCTAAGGCAGTTGGATTGGAGCGGTTACTAATCGAAGGGAAAAAATCGCGCTGGGAAGGCAAAATAGCGCGGGGTGGCGGTTATGGGTTTTTGGCCAAGGGAAAAAGAGCGGGAACGGTTACTTGGATGGTTATTCGGGCTTAAACCGCCCAACTGCTCATTTAATCGTCCCTAAGGCACTTTTTCTCCATTCCTGCTCACGAAATCTCGAAGGAAAAACCAGATAGAATTCAGAGAGAGAAACTGTCTGATCAAAGGAGAAAATCCGAGTTTTGGCTAGAACGATCAAGTCTGTGCCAAGTGTGATCGTCTGTTGGGTGACTCCGACTGTTCGAGCGTTCATAAGTTCGAGAAGAACTGTGCAAGAGGTGTCAGGAAGGCCGAATCAAACTGTAACATACCGACTCTAAGACAAAGGTGAGTGCGTGACTGTAGCCCTATGTACTGAATCATATTCTAATTGATAGGAGATGTTCCGTGTACTGATTGCTTGTCTAATTCGAATTATCTGCACTGTTTGGCCTAGATCGGATGATCAGTCCCTTCCATTGATGCGTCTAGATCAGTTCATGCGCTTGGAGCCTTATGGCCTGCCAAGGCTTGACTGGATCTGATGGCACTTTGGCTTGGGATGGTTAGGTCGACTGGGTATCTGACTGACTGATAAGCATGTCCGATTATATGATTGACTGTATAGACTTGATTGCTTTACTATGGCTAAGTGTGACGGGATGACCGCTCTCACTAAGCATTCTTTTGCTTATGCCTCCTTTGTTGTGGATACAGATCAGGATCAGAACCGAAAGGGTAAAGACATAGCTTGATCGTGGGACTAAGGCAGGAAGGAAGGATGGTGGATTTGGGTACATGTTAGGACGAGTTGAACTTGTAATAGCTTATTAGCAAACTCACTTGTTAACTCGAACCTCACTTTATCTATCTAAATTCGTTTCTGTTTACTTGACTGTCTAAAATGAACTAAAACGCTGAAATAATTCTAAGTATAGAAAACTTGAAAAATGGCCCAAGTCTGACCAAGGAAGTTGGTCCAGACTCGTACCGATGGTGCAAAAAAATGGGTCGAGTCTCTTCAAGTTGGTATCAGAGCGTAGTTCGGTTCTAGGACAGTTAAGTATAGTGGAAATTGGGTTAAATCCATCCTTCCAGGCCTGATGTCTCGCGGTAAACTTTGTGTTGATTCTGTACTTAAGTTAGTTTTGACTAACTTACCTGTGATCTGACTGCAAATGACGAGGAGTAACAGAAACACAAGGAGAAATCCGGGTGAAGTTGGGGAAACATCCGGGACCAATGCTGGTCGAAATGCTGGTGGTAATGAGGAAGTTGAGAATGCTGCAAATGCAGCGAATGTGAACAATGCGGCTGCTGGTGCTGCTGGAATTGTTGGGGCTCCTGTTGGAATGGAAGCTGTGTTGGCTATGCTAGCCCAAGTCCTGGCAAGACTCCCTGTGGTTGCACCACCACCTGTGATTCCACCTGTTGTGGAAGAAGTTGAGCAAATGGTGCAGGATGAAGAAGATGCACCAGTGGGTAGGGTTCCGTCCTATCTGAAGGTGATGGATCACATGCAGAAGATTGGGACAAAGTTCTTCATGGGTGGATCCAAACCAGTGGAAGCGGATATGTGGATTGACAGGTTGGAGCGGAATTTCTCTCTATCCGCTGTCCAGTTGCCTATAAGAAGGACATAACTGTGCACTACCTTGATGGTGATGCCCACATCTGGTGGCAAGGGGTGGCAGCTCGGCTTGGTGCTAACTACTGTACCTGGGCGAACTTCAAGGCTGAGTTCCGCAGGAAGTAATTTCTGGCAGAAGCCTTTGATAAGCTGGAAGGAGCATTCCTCAAACTTGAGCAAGGGTCAATGACCGTAAGGGAGTATGAGGCTGAATTCAATAGCCTCAAGAAGTATGCTAGACGTCAAGGAGAGAATGAGGGCTCTCTGGTGCGAAAGTTCCTGCGTGGACTTAGGGTTGATCTCAGGACCCGTTGTAAGATCCGGAACGATGCCACTGTGGCCGATCTGGTTGAGAAGGCTGCAGAACAGGAAGCTGGGATCATTCAGGAAGCCAAAGTGTTTGGATCGGTGCAGCATGTCCATTCTGGTAAGCAAGCTGGGAAAAAACAGAAGATGGTGAAAACTGGCTCATCCAGCAAGCCAACTGGAGCTGGTCGTAGTGCATGCCCAACCTGCGGGAAGATGCACTCTGGAGCCTGCGGTACTGCTTCTGGAGCTTGCCATCGTTGTGGCAGTATGGATCACAAGGTCCGTGATTGTCCTGAGGAAGATCTGAGGCCTAAGAGTCAGGGCAAGAATGCTGGGGAACGTCTGTGCTACTACTGCGGTGAGGCTGGACACTTTAAGAATCAGTGTTCAAAGGATCCACAGCTAGCTGGGAAGCGTGCAAGTGATGGACCTCAGCCTGCTGCGAAGAGGCAAGCCATCATGCCACGTGTGTACACGATTGGAGATCAGTCTGCGGATCCTAGCACTTCTCTTCCGATCACTGGTGAGTCATCCTATCACTCACTCTATCCTTAAAGAATTTCTCTGTGAAATTGCTTGACTGTAGAATTAGGTCCTTAGCATTCCGGGTAATCTGTAGGGACCTTAATCATAGGCGGAGTGGCAACCCATGTTCTGTTTGATTCTGGTGCATCTCACTGCTCTGTGCAACCCGAGATGGTTGGAATAGGAGAGTTCCAGAAAGAGCCCGAAGATGAATTTGGGTTGGTTCAAGCGGCTGGTGGTCAGGTCATGTACACTATGGGAAGAATCCAAAACATCTCTGTGATGATTGGAGAAGTGAACATGCCAGCCGATTTGAAGATTTGTCGAGTGAAGTCTTATGATGTGATCCTTGGTATGGATTGGCTGGGGAAGTACAAGGCACATCTAGACTGTCACAGGGGGCGAGTTTTGTTTGAGACAGGCAATGGAAAACTCATGTTCCAAGGGGTCCGACCAACGAATGGGAGCTTGATCATTTCAGCACTCCAAGCAGAACGGATGCTGGAAAAGGGATGTGAAGCCTACTTGGCTGCAATCACAACTGTTGAAGTCGGATCAGATGCAGAGATTGGCGAGATTCCAATAGTAAAGGAGTATGACGACGTGTTCAAGTCCTTGACAGGATTACCACCGGACCGTTCTGATCCTTTCACGATTGAGCTTGAGCCTGGTACAACTCCAATCTCTAAAGCTCCATACCGGATGGCTCCAGCAGAGATGGCGGAGCTGAAGAATCAACTTAGTGAATTGATGAGCAAAGGCTTTGTGCGGCCAAGCAGTTCTCCTTGGGGAGCGCCAGTCTTGTTTGTGAAGAAGAAAGATGGTAGTTTCAGACTATGCATCGATTACCGGGGGCTTAACAGAGTCACAGTGAAGAACAAGTACCCTCTTCCAAGGATAGACGAGTTATTAGACCAACTCAGACGGGCTACTTGGTTCTAGCGTCGGGATATCATCAGATCCCGATAGCTGAGGAGGACATCCGTAAGACAGCCTTCAGATCAAGATATGGGCATTATGAATTTGTG
Organism: Moricandia arvensis; assembly: GCA_905132765.1. NCBI lineage: Eukaryota > Viridiplantae > Streptophyta > Magnoliopsida > Brassicales > Brassicaceae > Moricandia > Moricandia arvensis. The sequence continues at coordinate 37,647 of CAJHQP010002250.1, forward strand.
GTCATGCCCTTTGGATTGACCAATGCCCCTGCTACCTTTTTGAAGCTGATGAATAACGTTTTAAGAGACTGCCTGGATGAATTCGTTATAGTCTTCATTGATGACATCTTGATTTACTCAAGGAGTCAAGAGGAACATGAAGCACATTTAAGAACAGTCTTGGATAGACTGAGGGAACATAAGCTTTTTGCCAAGCTTAGCAAATGCAGTTTCTGGCAAAGGGAGATTGGGTTCTTGGGTCATGTGGTCTCAGATAAAGCAGTGTCTGTGGACCAAGAAAAGATCAAGGCTATTGCGGACTGGCCTAGACCCAGGAATGCGACAGAAATTAGGAGTTTCCTTGGACTGGCTGGATACTACCGAAGATTTGTTAAAGGGTTTGCAAGCATGGCACAACCTATGACCAAGCTGACTGGGAAAGATGTCCAGTTCATATGGACTGAAGATTGTGAAGCAAGCTTCTCCAAACTTAAGGAAATGCTGACAAGTACACCAGTACTGGCTCTTCCTATGGACAATGAGCCTTATGTATTGTATACTGATGCATCCAAAGTAGGACTTGGGTGTGTTTTGATGCAGCAAGGTGAAGTGATCGCCTATGCATCTAGACAGTTGAGGAAGCATGAAGGAAACTATCCAACACACGACTTGGAAATGGCTGCAGTCGTGTTTGCACTGAAGATTTGGAGATCCTACCTCTATGGTGCAAAGGTTCAAGTATTCACGGACCATAAGAGTTTGAAGTATATCTTCACTCAACCAGAACTGAACCTTAGACAGAGAAGGTGGATGGAACTAGTTGCGGATTATGACTTGGATATTGCCTACCATCCGGGAAAGGCAAACCTAGTTGCTGTTGCCTTAAGCCGGAAGAGAGTAGCTTCGGCTTCAGAAAAAGATTTGGAGGAACTGGTCCATATGGTTGGGACCTTGCGACTGGCTGCCTTGACTGATGAAGTAGAACCTTTGGGTCTTAGTGCAGCGGATCAAGCAGACTTGCTCTCTAGAATTTGACTTGCTCAAGAGAAAGATGAGGATCTGGTCAAAGCTTCAAAGAATGAGAAGACAGAGTATCAGACTTCAAACAATGGTGCAATCCTGGTTAATGGCCGAGTGTGTGTTCCAAACGACCAAGGACTCCGGGATGAGATCCTAAAGGAAGCACATCAGTCTAAGTTGCGAAGTCTGAAGAGATACTATCACTGGGTCGGAATGAAGAGAGATGTTGCGAAGTGGGTAGCTGGGTGCCCAATCTGCCAGATGGTTAAGGCAGAGAATCAAGTTCCGAGTGGACTACTTCAGAGCTTACCCATCCCAGAGTGGAAATGGGATATGATCACGATGGATTTCGTGACAGGATTGCCTATGAGGGAAGGCAAGGATGCGATCTGGGTTATTGTTGATAGACTGACCAAGTCTGCACACTTCTTGGCAATCAACAAGACTGATAATGCAGCGGTACTGGCTAAGCTGTATGTGGAACAGATAGTGAGACTTCATGGAGTTCCAGCAAGCATTGTGTCAGACCGGGACTCCAAATTCTATTCAGCCTTTTGGAAGGCAATGCAGAAGTCAATGGGGACCAAGGTGCATATGAGTACAGCATATCATCCTCAAACGGATGGACAATCAGAAAGGACAATCCAAACACTTGAAGACTTACTGCGTGCATGTGTTCTGGATTGGGGAGGTAAATGGGATCAGTACTTGCATTTGGCCGAGTTTTCATACAACAACAGCCATCATGCAAGCATTGGAATGTCTCCATATGAAGCATTGTATGGACGACCTTGCAGAACACCACTATGCTGGACCCAAGTGGGGGAGCGTAGCATTTTTGGCAGAGACTTTGTAGAAGAAACAACTGAAAGAATCAGGGTCTTGAAGCTAAAAATGAAAGAGGCACAAGACAGACAGAAGAGTTATGCTGACAAGCGCAGAAAGGAGCTTGAGTTCGAAGTTGGAGATTTAGTTTATCTCAAGACAGTCACTTACAAAGGCAAGGACCGAGCATCAAAGAATGCTAAGCTTAGTCCCAGATACATGGGACCATACAAGATCCTGGAAAGGATTGGGAAGGTCGCCTATAAGCTGGAATTGCCTACATCAATGGCTCAGTTCCACAATGTTTTCCATGTATCTATGCTAAGGAAATGCATAAGTGACAGGGATAATGTGATTTCTGAACCACCATCCGACTTAAGAGAAAATCTCACTGTTGAAGGAAGACCAGTCCGGATCATTGGCAGGAAAACCAAGCCATAAGGCAGAAAGAATGTCAAGATGATCCAAGTCGTTTGGGACTGTGATGGGGAAGAAGAAACCACATGGGAACCGGAAGCAAGAATGAAAGCAGAATTTCCAAAGTGGTTTGATAAACATAAGGAAGATCCGGAAAGGAAGACTCGAGGACGAGTCTGAGATAAGTGGGGGAGACTTGTAGCGCCCGTGTTCCAAAGATCGAAGCTAGGATGATCCAAGGATTGACAGGCTGGACCGTAAGACTGACTGAATGGGTTGGATAACTCGAGAAAGGGCTGGCCAAAGTTGAATGGACTTACCGTGGGTGGATCAGAGAGTTTGGATCGATGTTTGAGTAGTAGCGGACAGAATGAACAGCATGGTTCGGATAAAGCTAGGATCGGATCTGTTTTTGAGCCAGACAAGGCTCGTTCAGTCGTTCTTACGCTCGGATCATGGATCAGTAATTAGGTTTGTGAACTTCATGAAGTGTTCGGACAGGCTTGAGGATGAATCCAGACAAAGCAGAATTTTCGGACAGCGATGGTTGGATCCAGATGAGCGTTGCTGGCTCGGACAGGATGGTTGAGTGGGATGGCTAACCATCGACTTCAGAAAGTTAGACAAACGGTTGGGATTAGTTTAACTGAGCTGATATGAGCTGATTCGAGTAGTAACAGCTGGATTCGGACAATACTGGTCCGTTTCAGACAGAATGGTTAGACTTGTCGGTTGGGACAGTCAGTTTAGCTCAGTCCGCGCCTAAGGCAGTTGGATTGGAGCGGTTACTAATCGAAGGGAAAAACTCGCGCTGGGAAGGCAAAATAGCGCGGGGTGGCGGTTATGGGTTTTTGGCCAAGGGAAAAAGAGCGGGAACGGTTACTTGGATGGTTATTCGGGCTTAAACCGCCCAACTGCTCATTTAATCGTCCCTAAGGCGCTTTTTCACCATTCCTGCTCACGAAATCTCGAAGGAAAAACCAGAGAGAATTCAGAGAGAGAAACTGTCCGATCAAGGGAGAAAATCCGAGTTTTGGCTAGAACGATCAAGTCTGGGCCAAGTGTGATCGTCTGTTGGGTGATTCCGACTGTTCGAGCGTTCATAAGTTCGAGAAGAACTGTGCAAGAGGTGTCAGGAAGGCCGAATCAAACTGTAACATACCGACTCTAAGACAAAGGTGAGTACGTGACCGTAGCCCTATGTACTGAATCATAGTCTAATTGATAGGAGATGTTCCGTGTACTGATTGCTTGTCTAATTCGAATTATCTGCACTGTTTGGCCTAGATCGGATGATCAGTCCCTTCCATTGATGCGTCTAGATCAGTTCATGCGCTTGGAGCCTTATGGCCTGCCAAGGCTTGACTGGATCTGATGGCACTTTGGCTTGGGATGGTTAGGTCGACTGGGTATCTGACTGACTGATAAGCATGTCTGATTATATGATTGACTGTATAGACTTGATTGCTTAACTATGGCTAAGTGTGACGGGATGACCGCTCTCACTAAGCATTCTTTTGCTTATGCCTCCTTTGTTGTGGATACAGATCAGGATCAGAACCGAAAGGGTCAAGACATAGCTTGATCGTGGGACTAAGGCAGGAAGGAAGGATGGTGGATTTGGGTACATGTTAGGACGAGTTGAACTTGTAATAGCTTATTAGCAAACTCACTTGTTAACTCGAACCTCACTTTATCTATCTAAATTCGTTTCTGTTTACTTGACTGTCTAAAATGAACTAAAACGCTGAAATAATTCTAAGTATAGAAAACTTGGAAAATGGCCCAAGTCTGACCAAGGAAGTTGGTCCAGACTCGTACTGATGGTGCGAAAAAAAAATGGGTCGGGTCTTTTCAATTAGCCCCAACTCTGGATTGCTAGTTGTGATATTTCTTGATTAGGATTGTTCTTAATGCTTGTTTCTATGAGATTGTCACCTAGAAACCTGAACGTAGGAATTAGGATGTATTGAGCATTCTCATACAACACTACCCCGAACATATCCTGTCAAGCTATTTATTGTTCGGTTTAGTGATAACTAATCTAATAATACTTAAGCGAGCCTTATTCAACTTGCACGTAAAGCTTAACTACAAGCGCGTCGATCGATATCTCTCTAGGATAATCGTTCGACAGAGCGAAAGGCTTATCGGTCGATATTAGCTAATAATAATCGATCGATGCTTCTTTTGATCTGACGTCCTTTAACCGGGTCAGCCTTGTTGGATCTCTAGTTATAGTTAATAGACTCGTCTCCAAACATGCGGAAGCTGATGGACTTGTTCTTAATGTGTTGAGCTCTGATGTATCATGCAAACAACTTTCTGCACCTATAGAATTATAATCTTCTTAACCTGAATAAAATCCCTAGATCTAGCTCCTTTCTCTAAAGCTCCAAACCCCTCAATTCTCATCAGTAGAACGACAGTTCTGACTAATCCAAATTCTCAACCTTTAATTCTGTCTTTTAATTATTAAATTTATAACCTAGTCTTATAATAAATAAGATTTAATTGGTTCCCTAGCTCCTCGTGATTCGATCCCTAAGTACTACAGTGAACCTCTTGTTTGAGAGAGTAATCACTCTATAGGATAATTTGAGTGATATCAAATTTGGCGCCGTTGCCGGGGAGCTTTGATCGCCATTAGATTTAATTTTTGCAATTTTAGGTTTTATTTTCTTTACAACCCCTTTTCTGATAATTTTCTTTTTCTTGGTTTTACAGGTACATGCCCAGCAATACTAGGATCAACAAGGAAGGAAAATTGCTATTCTTTGAGGATCCAGCTAGCTTGGAATGTTCAATCCGCAAAGAGAACCGTTCTGCATCGATTGATGGTACACTTCGTACATCGACCAACATCCGCCAACCAACGTCAACCGCATCCGCTTATACATCGCTCGACAACCCGACATCTGCATCGACCGATTTGTTTCATAAGACATCGACCGATACCGGACCTCGTACATCGACCGATACTAAGCCGCGAGACATGGTTGTGATTCTGATCCTTAGAGCCGACGAAAACAGAGACCTACATGACCAAGAAGTTCATCTGCATAATGCGGCAGGTCAGAGACGTGATGATCAGGGGATTGTGATCCCTGATTTGAATACTAAAGCTGCAGAAGCTACTTAACCAAAGACCTTGGCAGACTATAACCGTCCAGATCAATACTATGCCAACAGGTCAGCCATCCGACTTCCAGACATTTAGAAGAACGATTTTGAGTTGAAGCCACAGTACTACACACTTATGGGACAGCAACCCTAATGTGGGTTACCTCATGAGCATCCTGTGGACCATCTTGAGAGGTTCGAGGATCTTATTGCTGCCATTAGAGTCAAGGGAATTCCTGAGGACTACCTTCTATGCAAGCTCTTCCAGCACTCACTAGCTAGAGAAGCTTCCTATTGGCTCAAGCAGCTACCACCATGATCTCTTACATCCTGGGTGGACATCAAGAACGCGTTTCTACTTAACTTCTTCGGTGAAGCACGTGCTGAAGAACTTAGAAGCAAGATTGCTACATTCACACAGAAGCCCAGTGAGTCTTTTAATGACACATGGATTAGATTCAAGTTCTATCAGCGAGACTGTCCATACCATGGGTTCAATGAGGTACAACTGCTTAGTACCTTTTATATAGGTATTTCTTTGAGGTATCAGATGGCTCTTGATACAGCAAGTGAAGGAAACTTCAATACCAAGAACCTAGAGACAGCTGTGAGACTCATAGAAAACTTAGCCAACAGCAGCAGCACCAAAAACATTGACTCCAAAAGATCTGTTGCAGCTCTAGGGAATGAGCAATTAGAGGAGCTGAAAGCTAAGTTGGATGTGGTCAACAAGCTACTTAGAAAGAAAGTCTGCTCAGCTGAGGAAGCAGAAGCCGTAGATGTTGAGATTGAAGAGGATGTGAACTACATTGGAGGAACTGGATTTCAGAGGTTTGGAAATCAATATGGAAACAGGAACTTCAGTGGTAATGGTCAGAGGAGTACCTACAACCAGAACTCACAATATCAGAAACCTTACAGCAACAACAGGAGCAATGGCAACTCCTATTACCAGAATCCACCACAGAATAAAGATAGCAAGGTTGAAGCTTTCCTTGACCAAGTTCTTGAGGGACAGCAGAAGCTGACTGGAGATTTTAATGGAAGATAGATGCTCTGTACACCAATCTGAACACCAAGATTGAGACACTACGAACTCAAGTGAGGAACCTTGACATGCAAGTGGTTCAGACTGGAGAAGCTCTGAAAAGGCAAGAAGCCTTAAATAAAGAGGCAGGGGATGAAGCAGGCAAACACCACGTCAATGCAATAGTGGATGATGACTTCTGGCAGGTGGTGAAGCATGAGAAGCTGCAAGGTAACCATTCTGAAGATGAACACTCACCTTATCATGACAAAACAGCCTCGTATCGATTGACGCATAATTACGTGCATCGATCGCCGATTTGTGAGCTGGATCAATCGGGACGACTTCCTCTGCGTCGAACGATTTGCTTCGATGAATCACCAATGGGACGTAAAATATTTAAGATCCAGATGCACAAGGAATTCGCAGCTTCAAACCCACTTCTGCCCAACCCATACAGGCCTCCACTTGATCGATACTTAGAGCCATGTATCGATCGCTAGCGTGATATAAGCGACGATCGACACACCACAGACAACGTCGATCGACACGAGACGCCTACTTGCCAAGTGCGATTACCACCCGTCAACATGGTATGACTTAAAACGTGAAAACCACCAACCAAACAATCACCTCACCTACTTGATATTACTCTTAACCCTTCAGATACTTCAAAGGAGCCAATGGAAGTTGATAAAGCTACCACAGGGAGAACACTAAGGAAACGGAAAGAAAAGGTTTCCAAACATCTGAAGAGAGAGCCTAATAGTAAGGAGATGGATGGTTTTACTAAGAGAATCCTCAAGATTCCAATAGACAGGCCTTTTGAAGAGGTCTACTTCACCCACAGTTTGTGGATGTTCTTCAGAGTAACAAAGGAGACTGAGGAGGACATTAGGAGATTGTGTCATCAAGTCAGAGACCGGATGAGTCGAGGAATCATGACAGGGCGTGTGTTATTATCCTACTAGTGCAGCTATCAAATTAAATCCTAATATTCTAACACACTAATCTAAATTACTCTTGCCAAAAGAGATTAGGTGTAGTACTTAGGGTATCGAATCCACAGAGAACTAGTGAATGCAAACAATAGATCTTATGATTCTAATTAGTATGCTAGGTAATATATTTATAGAGAATAAAATAAAGCGGTTAAGGAAATATTTCTTTTAAAGATAATTATGAAAATAGAAAATAATAATAAGATAAATATTAAGAGAATATTCTAGATAAATATAAATATGGAAAATATAGATTTAATAAAATATAAATTCAGGATCTTGGATAAACATATGAATTATAATAAATGGAAATAGGATGATGTGGTATCTAGAAAATCAAATCTTAACAAATCTAATTCTAATATTCCTCACTCTCGATATTGGAAACATAGAAGGCCGTCTGATGTCGATCGGTGCCGTAATCAGATAGACAGTTCGATTATTTCCAAATTAAACAGATCAACTCTCGTATTTATCTAAGTAACCTATCTCAATTGCAAGTTTAGATTCCGGTTTAGATCTCACTCTCGCGATTCTCTACAACCTAACAACAAGATTCTAGTTAACTATTCTAGAATGCAAGCATTAAGAGCAACTCAATTGATAATACTTATCAACCTAATAATTCCATGGTGGGGCTAATTCATTATGAATATCATGATGATCCTAAACGTAACAGGTTACTACTCAGACATAATTGAAATGCAAACAATCATATTGAGAAGAGAATGCATAGAAATAACTAGATGAAAAGGTTGGGTTCAAATACAAAAGTATTTTCTCCCAAAGAACAAAACTCAAAACAAAATGATGAAAGACTAAAAGATGGTTTTGAAAACTGGTTTTGAAACTCTCTCTGCTGCCTCAAATGCATAACATATGCATTTATAGGTGAACATTAGGTCTAAATTGTCAGGGGCAGATCCATAATTTTCTTCTAACTTGGGCTTCAAATGTCGGCTGTGAAATGTAGGACTCCGTCGATCGACGCTACTAAGGCTCCGTCGATCGTTCATAATCACTTCCAATCGATCGACGCCTCTCCTTGTCATCGATCGATGTCAGCTCCGGATGCTTTCTCCAGAATGCTCCAAAAACTCCAAGTTTCTTCATTTTTCTCCAAAATGCTCCTGAACCTGTAAAAACCTTAAACTATAGTCTAGACACACATAATATACTCAAAAGAGAGCCTAAAACATGGTCTAAAACTGGTAAAATATGGGATATATCAACTCCTCCAGACTTATCCTTTGCTTGTCCTCAAGCAAATGAGCTGTGAAATAGGTTTGAAAAACAGGAACTCACATACTAACTAAATATAACTATCACCTTACTTTGCAACCACATTTTATAAAGTTAGATACAGAGAACCTTATATACCATATCCTAGTATAGCAACCAAATCCATTCTATCAGCAACTTAGCAAATAGTCATCTGATGTTACCTAGCCAACCTCATTTCTTGCATAAAATAAAGTGCAGACTTTACCTTGGGAATATCGATCAAAGGACACATGGACTCTTACCCCAGCAGGTATCTGATTGCACAGGTAGTCTTATTCTAGTTTCTATTCTCTTTTTCCTCTCTCCTCTGAATCCCTTTTTTTATTTTTTTTTTTTTTGACAAAGTGTAGGCGAATACCGGGGTCACTGGTAATTTACCTATCCCTCGCTTCCAACAATGTGTGATCATTCCTCTTGAATAAGAATAATGGGGTCAACGGTAATTTACCTATCCCTCTTTCATCTCAAGGAAATCATTTCAATCTTTTATAATATATGGATGCCAGAGAGAGGAGAGAAAGATTCCAAAAATGTATAGACTTTTACTTTTCAGTCCTGAAGGAGGAATCCGATCCAATGTATGCCAAGCCCCAAAGCAAGCAAAAATAATCAGTATTAGGTTGGAGGTCAGCATCGGTTCCTTCAAACTTTCTAAGCAAGTGATATATAGTGGCAGGATGATCCACTTCGTTATCTCTAGTAATCTTTGCAAACAACTCTCTAAAAATGGTGCTTATATTTGGTTAGTAAAATAGGTTTCAAATCATAGTTCCCTTCTTGACTCAATAAAATAAAATTTTTGAAAAACTTATATAAATATAGCATAAAACTCAAAATAAATGAAAAGCATTAGCGATCCCCCCAGACTTAAATTACACTGTCCTCAGTGTAACCAGCTGGGTAAAATAAATAAATAAAAACTGATTAAATAGATAAAGAGAGAAACTCGATACCAATTCACGTCGATCGATGCTATATATATGGCATCGACCGATGGTAAGAGACCATGGTCGATCGTTGTCGTTATGTCCGTGTCGATCGATGGTATTCTTGGAAGTTTGTACTCTTATAGAAAAACTTAAAATAAAACATTAGTAAACCTCCCCCAGACTTAATTTACACTGTCTCCAATGAAATTAGTCCGAGTTTGGTGGGTAAATAAATCAAAAGTATGAAATTTAACAAGGAAAAGAAAAATCTGCTTTCCTGATGGTGCCCGTCGATTGACACAGTTAAGTGCCGGTCATTCGATGCATTGATGTCTTTGTCGATCGATGCGCTGGCCAGCCGGTCGATCGATGTCTACTGCAGAATGTATTCCTCGCGTCTTTTTTTTGCCTTTTTTCTTTTTTTTTATCTGAATAAAACGAAAAGATTAGTTAAAAATGAAAAGAAAAATAACTTTAAAATTACCTAATAGTGGGTTGCCTCCCACTCAGCGCTTGGTTATACTCTTAAGCACGACGTTGGTATTTTGGCTAGTAAGGATGTGGGGAAACACTTGGAAGACAAGTGTCTATTTCTTCTTTGCTTTTCTGGAACCAGGCGCTAATGAAAGCTCTGAGTGCTTCATCACTTGTGGTTTTCTCATTCTTGATAATCTCTCTAGCAACCTCTACAGAGTGCATTCTTTCTTGTAGATTGCTAATGGTGCGCTGTAGCGTGTTGAATCTGGCTGAAGTTTACTGAGATTGATCTTCCATTTGTTGGGTAATGTCATCTCGCATAATATCCTGGGCAAATGTAATCTCGTCCAGCCTGTCCTCTAGAAGTTTATAAACCGTTAAGTCCTTTCTGTCCATCTTGGCATCGATCGCCGGCAAGTCCTTCTTGTCGATCGACACATGTTCTACCAGTCTAGCCGCGTGCTGTTTCTGAGCTTCTTCGAAGTTTGTCTCCAATGTAGCCATGCGTGCTGTCAAATCAGTAATGCATTGGTCTATAGGATAGTAGACGTCATTGATCCTACTGTAGAGATCCTCCTGAGAAGATTCTTGAGTTCTGTATAGCTCTTGAAGCATGGTGTCAATATGTGTCCTGGTGTAGAAATCCTTTGACGGTTGTCTTGCTGGCACTGTGTACTCTACGTCCTCAGGTAGATGGATGAAACTCCTACCATTCTTGTTGGCTCTGTCCAAAACTGCTCTGATGTCATCCTTGCTCAGCTTCACAATATTGCCATCCATGTCTCTAGCTTTACCTGACTCGTCTCTGTAAACTCCATACTCATCTTTCTTCTCATAGTAAAAGATTCTCTGACCATCTCTGTAAGCTCTGTGTCCATGTTCCACATAGCCACCAAGGTAAATGCTTAAAGGTATGTGAGGTTGTCTGCTTGGTTCAACGGGATCGATTGACGCGGCACTGTGTGCGTCGATCGATTGTGATCGTTGATGTTGCTGTTCAAATATCAAACCTGATCCATCATCCGCAATTATTGCGTCTGCAACGTCTTCCTTGGGTAAGTGTAGCAGTCATCCATCTATGGCTCTTGCGTTGCCCTTACGGTCTCTGTAAATCCCGAACTCATCTGGTATCATGAAGCTGATGTATGTATCGTCCGGTTCTGGTATCGTGTTGATCGATGCTTGTTGGTGTGCGTCGATCGATTGCGTAATAGTGTGATCCTGATGAGGTCCATTGATCATGGTGAGTAGCTCTGTGATGTCCTCCTTGCTAACACGTAAAATCCTACCATCCATAGTACAAGTTTGTCCTTCTGCGTTCCGGAAGATTCCATACATATCTGGTTCAAGGTAGCTGTACTCTCTGTTGCGGTATGCCTCAGAATCATGTTCTGAATGTGTTTATGGTTCAGTGTTGTTCGACGCGGGAGTGTTTGCGTCATGCGACGTCGGATTCAGTGTCTCCTGGGATATGTGGAAAACGTCTTGTTGTACACCTTGGTACACTATGATCTCGCTGTATGATGTTGAAGTTGCTGCGTCGATCGATGCATGTGGGTCACTGTCGATCGATGTGCAGAAATCAGACACCTCGTCATGCTCATAGTCGCAGTAACAAGTTGCCACCAGCTCTGCATCATCACAAAACTTAGTGAGAGTAGCCTTGTTCTTGCTTTTAACAGGTTCATAGAAAAAATTTTTATCTATTAAAGATAGATAAAACCTGTTTGAGTTCATGTCGCAGATGGCTCCTACTGTAGCCATAAATGCTCTTCCAAGAATTAGAGTAGATTTCCCATAGATCTCTAGGTCCATGACGTTAAAGTCTACAGGGATCACAGCATTTCCTATTCTCACAGGTGCATCTATAATGACTCCTCCGGAGTCTACTCTGGTGTTGTTGAGGAAGAATAGTGAATTACTAGAATGCTCTATCTTTAGGCCTAATCGTTCCGCCATTTTTCTAGCAATGATGCTGGCAGATGATCCCGTGTCACAGAGTGCATTAGGGAACTCGTGCCCCTCTATTGCGCATGGGACATTGAAATGTCCGGGGTCGCTCCTCTTTTTTCAGGATGATATTCTGCTTTGCATTCTTCCTGGCTTGGTAGAACATTCTCTCCATCTCTTCATCACTCACTTCTGTCTTCCTGAAACAATCATAAAGTATGTGAGTAAAATAAGCTTCATGGAATAAAACATCTAAAGGGATTTCAAGAAGTTTCTTGGTGAAGTTTTTCATCTCTTTATCTTCAACTCCTTCTTGCTCATATTCCGATGTTTTCATTCTCTTCTTGGACTGCTTCTCTGGGGTGTCAAGTTGCTGTTGAGATGTCTCTTTTGGTGTGCGTCGCGGAAGCAGTCTGGGGTCAATACTAGGCATGGTGCCCTTCTTCATCCACTCGCATGATTGATCAACTGTCTTATCCTCGCGTCGATCGATACAATCGATCTGGCGTCGATCGATACCATAGATCTGGCGTCGATCGATATTCTTTGGAAAGCTGATTTCGGTAACTCCAATCGTCGATCGTCGTACATAGGATCGTGTCGATCGACGTAGTTGAGGGTTGCCGTGTTGTTCTTTCTCCCTTGTCTCTTCCCAGAAATCATCATCAATTAAGATGTAGGGGGTTCTTCCAGCCTTCTTATCAGGGATTTCAGTCCCCTGATTACTCGTCTTCTGACCTGCTGCATTACGCAGGTGACCTTGGAGGTCACACAAGTCTCCATTCTCATCTCTAGTAACTACTACGGTCGCTACCATGATGGTGTCGATTGATGCGATTGATGTTGCGTCGATCGTCAGTAACTGATTGGCGTCGGTCGATGCTACTGAGTGTGCGTCGATCGTCGGAGGCTGATACACGTCGGTCGATGCGAGATGTTCTGCGTCGATCGATGCAAACCGTTTGCTTCTGCGGCGTTCAAGTAGCGTGATGTCTATGAATAGTAACTCTTGCTCTTTGTTGCTTCTGGTACTTCTTTGCATGCACCTGAAAACAAAAAGTAAGAATATTAGTAAACAAATAAAAAGTAATAAACCTAGACAAAATACTAGAATGAAAATCTAAAGTTGATTCAAAAAGTTCCCCGGCAACGGCGCCAAATTTGACAGGGCGTGTGTTATTATCCTACTAGTGCAGCTATCAAATTAAATCCTAATATTCTAACACACTAATCTAAATTACTCTTGCCAAAAGAGATTAGGTGTAGTACTTAGGGTATCGAATCCACAGAGAACTAGTGAATGCAAACAATAGATCTTATGATTCTAATTAGTATGCTAGGTAATATATTTATAGAGAATAAAATAAAGCGGTTAAGGAAATATTTCTTTTAAAGATAATTATGAAAATAGAAAATAATAATAAGATAAATATTAAGAGAATATTCTAGATAAATATAAATATGGAAAATATAGATTTAATAAAATATAGATTCAGGATCTTGGAGTTGAAAAAAAAAAGATTCAGGATCTTGGATAAATATATGAATTATAATAAATGGAAATATGATGATGTGGTATCTAGGAAATCAAATCTTAACAAATCTAATTCTAATAATCTCACTCTCAATATTGGAAACATAGAAGGCCGTCGATCGACGCGAAGTGTCTGACGTCGATCGATGCTGCAATAAGATAGACAGTTCGATTATTTCCACAACTCTTGTATTTTTCTAAGTAACCTAGCTCAATTGCAAGTTTAGATTCTGGTTTAGATCTCACTCTCGCGATTCTCTACAACCTAACAACAAGATTCTAGTTAGCTATTCTAGAATGCAAGCATTAAGAGCAACTCAATTGATAATACTTATCAACCTAATAATTCCATGGTGGGGCTAATTCATTATGAGTATCATGATGATCCTAAACGTAACAGGTTACTACTCAGACATAATTGAAATGCAAACAATCATATTGAGAAGAGAATGCATAGAAATAACTAGATGAAAAGGTTGGGTTCAAATACAAAAGTATTTTCTCCCAAAGAACAAAACTCAAAACAAAATGATGAAAGACTAAAAGATGGTTTTGAAAACTGGTTTTGAAACTCTCTCTGCTGCCTCAAATGCATAACATATGCATTTATAGGTGAACATTAGGTCTAAATCGTCAGGGGCAGATCCGTAATTTTCTTCTAACTTGGGCTTCAAATGTCGGCTGTGAAATGTAGGACTCCGTCGATCGACGCTACTAAGGCTCCGTCGATCGTTCATAATCACTTCCAATCGATCGACGCCTCTCCTTGTCATCGATCGATGTCAGCTCCGGATGCTTTCTCCAGAATGCTCCAAAAACTCCAAGTTTCTTCATTTTTCTCCAAAATGCTCCTGAACCTGTAAAGACCTTAAAACATAGTCAAGACACACATAATAGACTCAAAAGAGAGCCTAAAACATGGTCTAAAACTGGTAAAATATGGGATATATCAAATCACAACACTCAAGAAGAAGAGTGATCCTGGGAAATTTGTCATACCATGTCAGGTAAAAGGTATCGATTTCCCACATGCTTTATGTGACACAGGAGAACAGTTAGCATCCTCCCAAAGTTTATGGCGGACCGGCTGGGTCTGAAAGTGGAACCTTCAGAAGAATCATTCACTTTCGTGGATTGTTCTCAAAGGAACTCATGAGGTATCATCAAAGATCTTGAGGTGCTAATTGGTGAAACAATAGTTCCTGTAGATTTTCAAGTCCTAGACATCAAGTTTAATTGGAATTCATCCCTCCTACTTGGAAGAGCATTCCTAGCCACCGTGAGAGCAATTTGCGACATGAAAACAAACAGGTTATGCTTAACTTTAGACAATGAGAACATTTTTTATGACCCTATTCGTGTTTTCAAACAGCAGGTAAACTTTTTAGAGACTGGAGACGATCACATATGCATCGCAGCGTTCCATTGTGGAGCTGAATACAAAACCAAATACCCAGGATCGAACGACGGCCACACACAGACGTCGACCGACACGGCTCACATGGAGGCAACCGATTGTGCAACAAACGCATCGATCGACATTCACCATACGCGCGAAACCCTACCGAATCACTGCTACCCTAGCTTCGCACTTCATTCCAACCGATCTCAGCAAAAAAATTCCATAGGCAGCTGGGTAGACAGTGGTTTCCACGAAAGTTTTGCTATTGACACCTCATCAACCTATGATAGGCATGAGGAAGTTCATGATGAGGATTACGATGAGGAACGTGCCTTCGAGATTCAAGCTATCTTTGAAAAAGATAGGCTCATGGATGGTTCCAACAAAACACAAGCTTCAGAATCGATCGACATGACTACTACCCTATCGATCAACACGTCACCCGAATCAGCAAAATGAACACGTCCATCGATCGATTATTCGTATGCTGCCGCGATCGATATTAAGGACAGGAAATACTTCAGAAGATTTGGAAATGTTCCAGTTTGAAAAAAGGCAAGAGTGTGGTATATAAGAGACCTTGCAGATACAAGATTTCTTCACACCAAAGACGCAGACAAGATGCAAAACCCTAAGACCATCTCAAGGCAGAGCATGAGAGGATCAAGATACAATCTCCCTCATGAGATTTATAGAAGTGTAGCAACTAATCAAACAACAGCCGCCAGTGCCCAGATGCCGTCAATCGACATGGACAGCTCCAAATCGATCAACCTGAACTCTAGCCCTAACTCCTTTTCTAGTCAATACTATGTCTTCTCTAGAGATGAGTTTGGTGTTTTCAGGGATCCAGAGGGAAACATACGAGCCATGGATGGAAGGTTTATCCAAGTATCTAGGGAAGACATCGCAGACATTCTTCGGATGACCACTCGACCTAGAAGCCAATCCCAGCCGCCGTCACACGACAGAGGAAGACAAATAGCAATCGATGGGAAGACATACCCGACAATCGATATGCCCCACCAGCCGTCGACCGACAATGACCCAGAACACTCAGTACACAACCACAACCATCGACATAGAAAAGGGCTACACTGGGCGAAGAAAGACGAGAGTGACATCTACAGAGATGAGTTCGGATAAGCCAGAGGAATCAACGGTGATATCATCCATATCTCAAGGTATGATATTAGAAGCCTTTTGACAAGGGCATCCATGGGAGAGCACAGCTACTTCTCTCTTCCTGAACACAAAGCATCGTTCACAAGAACCCAACTTGTACCTGAGATCTACACAAAGGACGAGATAGATGAGATGGTATATGGGATTTGTGGATCTCAGGAGAAGATTGTTGAAGATATGCATGAGAGGATAGAAAATATCTACTACCCCTTGGATACACAAGTAGATTGTCTGAGCTCGAGATGGAAGAGATAGAAGGAGAACTGGCCGAGTTGCGAGCACAACGAGCAGATAAAGAAAACGCCACCGCATCGATCGATGCTAACCCTGATGCATCGATCGATACACGTCAACAGCCACAAACCAACCATGCTGAAGTTAACATGCTGGAGGGAAAGACGGATCATTGAGAGAAAGGCTACCTAACCACCAAGATCAATGAATTGTACGACCCCCTCAACAACAATGTGCACTGGTTGAGTTTCAAGATGGAGTTGATGTAGAAAAGCATGGATATGATCCTTGTGAAGGAGAAGAAGGGACAAGACGAGTCAATATCGATCGATACAGAAAAGCATGCATCGATCAACGCACGATTCACAGCACTGGAGGAAAGACTGAGCACTTGCGAGGAGGAAGTGAACAATCATTCCAACTCCTCAACAACACGTTACTTAGACCGATCAGATCATCAGATGAGTGGAATACAGCAAGAACTCGACACTGTCCAGAATCAACTTGATTTTCACTTCAAAAGCTCAAAATCGATCGACAAATTCTCTTTCAAATCGATCGACATGAAGTTCTATAAACGAGCAGATGTCGATCAAATCATTGAGAGAGTCTACAAAGATCTAGATGCTATTGAGGACAGACTCGACAGGAGGTGTAATGATCTTCATTACCCTTTTGATGCCATTAACGAGGTTCGAGGAGAAACACAATCACTACAAAAGGAGGTAAAAGCAATTCAGAGACGACTTGCAAGTCATCCCGAGACATCAAAACCGATCGAAGGGGTAGCAAATCTAACGATCGACAGTGATAGAACTGAGACGATCGATGCTTCCTTAGTCGGATCGATCAACACGACATCTGCACAAACCGAAGATCTATATGATTCATTCCACAAGGAACTTCAAGATTTCTCAGCATGTGCCCTTGATAAGATAGGGAGACAAGGTTTCAGCATTGAATACCTGGAAGATAGACTACAGAAGATCTCAGATGCAGTTTCTAAAATGGATGACAAATGGACTAGAGGAGATGAAGCCACAAGAAGTTTCATAGCCACTTGGTTCAGAATGAACAGAGAAGATGTGGATACTTGTTTTCCAACAAGTAGTTGCTTCTCCACACACTAGCTCAAACACCTCCAAAGTCAAGCTAAAAGACTCTAACAAAGCGCTGAGTGGGAGGCAACCCACTAATTAGGTATTTTTCTTATATTTTCGTTTTTACTACAAAAACGATCCGAACAGCTATGTCGACAGCGATCGACAGGGGAACATCAATGACGACCGATGCAGTTCATACACATCGATCAATTTAGAGTACGGTCAAGTATATCGTTCTTTCTCGTTACATTCAGTTATTTTGATTTACATTTTATTTTTCATCCATCCGTCTGAGTTACACTGGGATAGTGTAATTTAAGTCTGGGAGATGTTTACTGGCGTTTATTGAGTTCTTTTTGGACCTTATTTAATTGTTTTCAAAAAAATTATCTTTAACTTAAAAGAGGGATGAACTTTTGATTTTTACATGATGTCTAACAACTCTTTTAGCACCATTCTAGATTTACTTGTCACAGATAGTACTAAGATGTTAAAATGGATCAACATGTCAACATACACACTTGCTTAGATTGTCTGAAGGAACCAAAACTAGCCTCCAACGCTAAACCTGACACAAATCGCTTGTCTTGGGTTTTGAGATACACTAGATTAGAATCCTCCTTCAGGTCTGAAAGGTAAAAATCTGTAAACTTTTGGTTTCCTTCTATTCTCTCTTCAGCATCTAGAAAAAGAAAAGATTGAAATGATTTCATGTGGTTTTCTATTCTCTCTTCATCATCTAGAAAAAGAAAAGATTGAAATGATTTCTTTTGGTTTAGGAGGATAGGTAAATTACCTTTGATCCCATTATTCTAAATTTTATGGAATGATCACACTTCGATGGAAGCGAGGGAGAGGTAAATTACCAAGGACTCCATTATTCGCCTACATAGTTGTCAAAAGAAAAATAATAAAACCAACAAGATGGTCAGGATGGACTGAGCATCCATCTCTGATTCATTGGGGTTGGGTTAATAAGAGATTCAGAGAAGAGAGATGTAGGGAGAAACCAGAATATGATTACATGTTACTCCTGTTTGAGTAAGAATCTATACATCATGTGATCAATACTCCCAAGGTAAAGCCTACACATTTATTATGTTAAGAAATGAGTTTAGTTGAGGAGAATGATAGACAAATATTTGCTAAGTTGCTGGATAGTTGAATTTGTTGCTAAGTTAGGATATTGCATAATGTACTTTTGTGATAGGGATTTCTTAGACGTGGATTGCAATAAATTAGAAGTTATGATTTCAATGTTTAAAGTCTGTGAGTCCCTGCGGTTTTCAAACCTCTTTCAGAGAGACTACCAGTTTGTTTTGCTTGAGGACAAAAAAAGTTAAGTGTGAGGGAGTTGATATACCATGGATTTAACCCTCTTTTAGCCATGGTATATAAGTATTTTTTATAACTATTTATTATATTATATAGCATATTAGCATATTTATAAGTTCAGGAGTAATTTTGGAGAAAGTGAAGTCTTTGGAGCATTTTGGAGCATAAATAGAGAAATCACCCGAAGCTGATCTCGACCCTCGCTAAAGGTCGACATGTAGAGTTAATAATCGATCGACACACATCTTGTGGCGTCGATCAACGCGAAAGGAACAGAAGTCCATTACGTGATTCAGCCAAATTGAAGCCCACGCCTTTGTCTATTTACCAGTTTACCCCTGACGTGTTTTAAACCCTAGTTTACCTTAGTACTTATACTTTGCCAAAGTGTTTAGGGCAACGAGAGCTTTCTTGTATTCTTATTTTCACCACTAAAGGTTACTTAGTTTCATAGGTTTGGAGAGAAGATCATAGAGAGATTGGTGATTGGAACTCCATTACTTCTACCTTTTATATCTATGCAATCTATTTACTAATTCTGTGTTATGTCTTACTTAGCCATGTCTGAGTAATTCTCTTGTTAGATTTATGGTTTAAATAGGTTAAGGGGATTAGCCCCAACTATGGATTGCTAGTTGTGATACTTATTGATTAGGATTGTTCTTAATGCTTGTTTCTATGAGATTGTCACCTAGAAACCTGAACGTAGGAATTAGGATGTATTGAGCATTCTCATACAACACTACCCCGAACATATCCTGTCAAGCTATTTATTGTTCGGTTTAGTGATAACTAATCTAATAATACTTAAGCGAGCCTTATTCAACTTGCACGTAAAGCTTAACTTCAAGCGCGTCAATCGATATCTCTCTAGGATAATCATTCGATGGAGCGAAAGGCTTATCGGTCGATATTAGCTAATAATAATCGATCGACGCTTCTTTTGATCTGACGTCCTTTAACCGGGTCAGCCTTGTTGGATCTCTAGTTATAGTTAATAGACTCGTCTCCAAACATGCGGAAGCTGATGGACTTGTTCTTAGTGTGTTGAGTTCTGATGTATCATGCAAACAACTGTCTGCACCTATAGAATTATAATCTTCTTAACCTGAATAAAATCCCTAGATCTAGCTCCTTTCTCTAAAGTTCCAAACCCCTCAATTCTCATTAGTAAAAAGACAGTTCTGACTAATCCAAATTGTCAACCTTTAATTCTGTCTTTTAATTATTAAATTTATAACCTAGTCTTATAATAAATTAGATTTAATTGGTTCCATAGCTCCTCGTAATTCGATCCCTAAGTACTATATTGAACCTCTCGTTTGAGAGAGTAATTACTCTATAGGGTGTGATATCACCGTCAAACTTCTCCACTTCAAATCTTCCATGTGTGGAATCCATCTTAGGTAACCCCATAGCTTGATCAGAACCCTGAGATCACAGAAAACCAGAAATCCACAACAATAGATCCGTAGAGAATAAACCAGTAGCACACCAGAAAACCAGAAAACCAAGAAATCCAGATTACCAACAATGAGAACACTAGAGATAACCACATATATTCAGATCTATTAATGGTGACCCTAACATAAGAACGATCAGTTAAGAGATTCCTTGAACCGATCGAATCTAAGAGTTAGAAACCTGGATCACCTCAGATCTGAACTTCTCTGAGCCGTAACCTGGCTCTGATACCACTTGTAGTGGTTTTAACTTTTATTTCACGTTATCTATCCCATCTATGTATTCGATTGATCTTGAGTTTGTATGTTGTTTGTTTGTGCAGTAAGTAAAGACACAGAAGAGTTTAGAGTTCCCAATGGCGTTAACGAGCCCAAGGTACGTCTCGTGGAAGAAGGATACAAGGACGAACATAATCAATACCTAATCGAGACACTCACCGAGCTCACACCTCTCACAAGCTCACGTCTCTCACCAGAAAGTAATACAGAGAAGTACACAAGAAAGATGACGATCACACACCCCAATCTCACTTCTCTCACCAACTTTCTATAATCTCAGGTAAATCGTTCTTATCCCTATGATTCTGTATCCTCTTCCTTATGTATAGCTCAGCAGGCTTGTACTGAATCACGTCATGATTCACTCCGCAGCCACTTGCCAGCTTAACGGAGTCTAGTAACAAACTTGCACATGGCTTGTTCTTCTCTTCACCTTAAGCCAAAACGCAGAGCATTAGCCATCCCGTAACGAGCACTTCTTCTGGGCTTCCACATTAATATGTCTCAGCCCATTCCCTCATTACTCGGCCCAATTTTAAAACCCGGAAGCTGTAAACCAAAAACCAACACAGATAACTCATTTCTCATATATATATATATATATATATATTTTGAATTATACGTAGGTATCCCGACCCCACAGAAGTGATCCAGACTAGTCACGTGTTGCCATGTGTCGATCCTCTGTCCCTGGCGATGCCGAAATGTTAATTCTCTAGTGGCCGGAATTCGAACCCAGATGGCGGTAGTCACAGCTATAAGACATCCCCTATATATTAATTGGCAAACATTGTTTAAGTTACAACTTAAAGTACAATGCTGATGTGTCACTCTCTCAGCCTTCTTTAGAGTCCACATTAAATGACATTTTTTTTACTAGAGATTTGTTTTGTAACATCGCATGGACCACTTAACTATATATTAGTGACATTATTTTTAATAAATCACGTTATCATATGCTTTAAAAATATGTTGCTTCTTCTATAGAACATTGTATATCTTCTACTTTTGCCTTCTAAAATATAGTTCTAAAAAACATTGTATATAATGTATATAGTTCTAAAAAACATTGTATATAATGAAACTAAGATATTGTATACTAACAGAAGTAATCATAGCTTAGGTATGAAACTAAGATATGAAACTAAGATAATGAAACTAACATTGTATATCTTCTACTTTAGCCTTCTAAAATATAGTTCTAAAAACATTGTTTATAATGTATATAGTTCTAAAAAACATTGTATATACTTTAGCCTAGGTGTTTAATCATGTAAAATATAGTTCTAAAAAACATTGTATATAATGAAACTAAGATGCCTTCCTTAGAGTCCACATTAAATGACATTTTTTTTACTAGAGATTTGTTTTGTAACATCGCATGGACCACTTAACTATATATTAGTGACATTATTTTTAATAAATCACGTTATCATATCCTTTAAAAATATGTTGCTTCTTCTAAAAAACATTGTATATCTTCTATGGTGACCCTTCTAGGTGATTACCACAAAGAAGTATATATCATTGTAAAAAAATGATATCCAGTAAACACTAAAGTGACTACTGAACTAAGAGTAGGTCAATCACTAAAAATAACATAAGCCACTATTCAGTTGGACATATATACGTTTTTATTTCTATTTAATTAAATTTTGAATGCAGTAACCCAGTGGTTAACAAAACCGTCAGACATTGTCAACATACCTTAACCAAAATACGAAGATGGACGTGTTAACCAATTGCTTTCTGCCCAAGTTACCCTGTCACATAGTCAAAAAAAAAGATTTGTTACGATCTTATTTCTATAATTTATCTTTTCTGTACATTTAAGTTAATAGTGTATGCAATATATTAACGTGATATGCACTCAAAGAATTTTCCTTTAAATATACTAAATCTCTTTCATAAAAGGTTATATTCTCTAAAAAAATATTATCTAAATCACGACATTGAACAAAAAGGTAAATATGTGATTGCCAAGCAAAACATTTAATTGACCTCATAAATTGAGAATATTCTTTATGCTTCACCTAAATTCTTCCTATATATAAGGTATCAACCCCATTGGTATTCCATGAGCAGTAAATCTGAACGTTTCCTAACACTTCTATACATTGGTAAGGTATTTTGATATGGCTTTTTTGAACAATGTGTCTGAACTGAAACCATTCAAGAGTATGTGGAAAATCAAGGTCAAAATCATAAGGCTTTGGAGACAGTATTCGGCGCAAGGAGGTGTAACCATTGAAATGGTTTTGAGTGACGCAAACGTACGTGATTAGGTTTATATTACTTTTCTTATATGTATATGTAATATGGTTCATATGATTCAAACATGTTTTTTTTATAGGGTGATAACATTCACGCTACTGTGAAGAAAGAATTGGTTGATCAATTTGAACCTTTTCTAGGAGAAGGGAAGTCTAACATTTTCATCAACTTTTCACTAAGTCATTCTTGTGGATCCTACCGTACCAGTACCCATCCATACAAGATTGGGTTCATTGCAACCACCCGGGTGAAAACGTGTGAAGATTTGCCAAGAGCCATAAGTGGATTCAAATCTGCAAGATTCGAAGACATTCTCAATGGTTCTCTAAACCCCGATTACTTGGTTGGTGCGTATCAAATATTGTATCAGATTCTACATTATTAGTTGAAATTTTCAGTGACTAACAAATGTTTTGTATTCATTTGCAGATGTTATAGGTCAGATTGTGGAAGTATCCCATATTGAAGTTGTGGCTGTGAATGGGAAGGATACTCAAAAAATCTCCCTGGAACTTCGTAACCTAGAGTATGTTTTATTGGTATTTAGTTAATATATACTTCTTGAATTACTTCTTTTAGAAAATGTGTATTTGTTACATATTAACAGTGATGTGCGACTCTCCATTGTTCTTTGGGGAAGATTTGCTATTGATGTGAATGAAGCTATTCAAAGTAAGGGTGATGAAACACTAATATGTGTGGTGCGTTTTGGGAAGATAAAAATATGGAAAGGTAAAAAGATTTGATGTCAAATATTTGTATCCTATATGTGTTAATGTTTATTAATGTTTCCAATCTCTAATTTGGTTATTAGATGAGCGGAGTGTCTCAAATGCCTACAACGTATCATATGTCTCTCTGAATCCAAGTATGGCAGAGGTTGCAGAATTTAAGTCTAAGTAAGCACAGATTTTTTTATAATTAAAATAAATCGTGTTTTCCCAAAAAATACGTATTTGGTAAATCAAATATGTTAATTTCCAGGTTACCTAAGGATTCAGTTGTTTTGGCAATTGTTGATTCAAAAGCTTTGGCTCTAACTAATGAAGTTTCTGAGAAGGAAGATTTTTTTGTTCACACACCAAGAAGAACAATTTCCTACTTGAAGGAATCAAAACAGGTATTAAATTAATTCATCACGTAGTAGATTATATGTCCATTCTTTAAACTATTTAAAACTCTAATTGTTTGTCAATTTAAAAATACCAGGTGGAGCAGGGAATAGTACTAAGCACAATTTGTGGCATTGATTATGATATGGGATGGTATTATATAAGCTGCAAAGCCTGTGCCAAAAAGGTTTTAACCGTTCCCAATGAAAATATGGTCAACGAGGAAGATGAAGATGTAGTTGGAGTCACTTATTATTGTGTCAACTGCAAAGTTTACAATCCCAAACTTCTTCCTAGGTAATAACATTAACTGGTTTTAGTTTTATAAGTAAACCTCAATGATACTTTACAAGCGTGTAGAAGCTGATGTGTTTAATATGTCTAGGTACAAGTTGCATATTGTCGTAAGTGACAGCACTGGAGATGCTAAGTTTCTGTTATTTGATAACATTGCTTTCCAGATGCTTCATACGCCATGCCTTCAACTGACAGGACCGAACATTGGCGAGGTTAATTATATAGTTTTATTACTTCCCATCATGTTTCCTTTCATCCTATATGATATTGCCTAACGTTTTGTTATTTATAGATTCAAGAACCAGAAGACCTCCCCCTTGCTATCACCAACTTAGTTGGTAAAACTTTCCTATTCAAAATAGGTATAGAGAAGGAGAATTTTGTGTACAAGCATGACACTTTTAAAGTGTTGAAGATCATCACAAATCGTGATATGATTTCTGAGTTTGACGTGGTCAACTCTCCAAAGGTATTTCTTTGGACGTTTCTCTTAAATATTCTATGGAAGAATATGCTATAGTTGTGTTTAACCTCTATTTAAATTTATATAGGATACAAGTAGTTTTCTTGCTCTGGAATCATCCTTATTATCTGATGCACCTGAGGTTAGTCTAATAATTTTTTTTCATGTGAGCATTAATTCTATATATTATGTTTAAATGAATTTTATATGGCTGTCTCTAAAATTACTTTGCATTTTTCAACTATTTTCTCAATAGGGTTCACTGCTGTTATCCAGCGGTGTTGATGATGAAAATGAAGCTACTGAAATCACTCCAGCTAAACGAAGAGGAGGCCCTGTTATCAACTTGGAAGATTCCTTCGACCAAAACTCAGTAACTAAAACCCCATGTACGATCAGAATCAAGAAAGAGAAGACTGAAAAAAGTGGCTAAGAAGATGTTTAATGTTGGATTCATTGCGAATGGGGCATTTCTTTAAATTATATTGTTGTTTGAATTAATTTAATTTTCAGTATTTTACTATTTGCCGGATTTGTGGCTTATGTTTTGTTTTTGTTTCTTAATATATATCCTCATTCGCTTAATAATTGCATACTTAGTTTTAAATGTCTATTATTTTTAAGGTATGTTTACTAAAATGCAGCAAACATGCCAAAATAGAAGAAATATATTTACCTCTCTGTTCATAAATGAGGCTATGTGTTGTTTGAGGGAATAATTGAAACTAGGTGACATCCTTCGAGGGGTCTCTCTAATCTTAACCTGAAAAAAGCCGACATCAAGTAATTTTTTTGGTCGAAGGTACATAAAGAACTTTGCAAACATGCCAAAATAGAATAAATATATTTACCTCTCTGTTCGTAAATGAGGCTATGTGTTGTTTGAGGGAATAATTGAAACTAGGTGACATCCTTCGAGGGGTCTCTCTAATCTTAACCTGAAAAAAGCCGACATCAAGTAATTTTTTTGTTAGTACGGATCCAAAGCTGTGATACTATTAAACACAACTGAAGCAATAGACTTTATTTATAAGTAGTGATTATACGTTTTGATAAGAAATACTGACTTCTGAAAATATAACGACATGTTGATCCCTATTGTAAATATTTTTTGTACCAATAACCGATATGCAGTTATCTTCTTTCCATAACCATAATATCTGCTACCGAGAAGAATATTATACTTCCAAGGAAATAAATTTTAAATATTGAAGATATGACCAATATTTCGCTATATTCTAAATTCGCTATCCTTTGACTGAATCAAAAACACATCGAAAACAAGGAATTGTCTCACTGTTTTGTGTTTATTTCATGAATCGAATGAAGAAGAAAGCTACGGATGAAAATTCGGGTGTTCAACGGCCTACTAAAAGGCGGAAACAAGGTGGGATTAACTAACTAGCAAATCATTCTGTTTCATATCTTACTAATGTAATACTTAGATTCGTGTTTTTTATTGCTTTCAGAGATCAACAACAACATCACCACCATAATAAATCCTTCGAACCCGCCACTTGGATTAGGCCATAGCCATGGACACCATTCAAATGTTTTTGTGGAAATTACTAATTCACAAAATACAGTTCACAGAGAAGCAAGAAACCAAAGAGCAAATATTTTGCGACAGAAAAGAAAGTTTAGTGGACCTAATTCTTCTAATGATCAACAAACACAACCTTCAGCTCAGCCATTTCAGAGAATCAATTTATTACAACAAAGAGCTCAAGTACAAGCAACATTTCAAACGCAGAGTACGTTTCACAGTTGAAATATAAAAATAGTTACAAATAAAACAATGGGACCTAAGTTGTTGGCTGGTTTATTGCGTGCAGGTAGCACAGTAACAGATTGTTATGGTTTTATTCCTAATAAGAAATTAAAAGTGACAAGGAAGAAGAATCCCAGTTCTAATGAAACAGCCAACTTAAGTAGTCAGTCACCCCATATGAGTAATCAAGTGTCTCAGATACCACCTACTGCAAACTTATTGGAAGACAACTTTCTCCGTAGATCAGTAGAACAAGAGAATTCTCCTGCTTCTATTTTATCTAATCTCACTGTACCTATACTGCCTTCTCTAAGCAAGACGAATAGCCTCATATTAAATTCTCATTCATCTATTATAGATGTGGTTGACTCTGATTCGTCAGGTTTGTGTTTTTACCTGGTTGTTATATTAAAGTGGTCGTTTAGTTGGTATTTAAATTGTTGAAGGATTAAACAAAATTGTTTTATGTTTTAGATTCCTCTGATGCTGTTTGGGATTGTTCAAGTAATGAGGGTGATGATGAGATTGGACCATCTGATGATTCAGATGATGATCTTGAACATAATAAAAAAAAATTTGCTTTAATGGAAGTAGTTTCTAAACGGTTCGCAGAAGCTTTTGGTGGTTTGGTTACTCCACAGAGAATTAGAGGCGGTAGTGTTGTATCACCCGTTAATGCAGAAGCAGGTGATGATCTTCAGCATCACCCGAGAATGAGAGTCAGTAGTGTTCTATCACCCGTTACTGCAGAAGCAGGTATTACATATCCCACAAAGAAAATTGTAGCAAAAATCTTTTTTCTTATAGCTTAGGTTGTATAAAATTTTTAATTTTTTTGTAGAGTACAAAGATGACGGAGATTTGACAAACGAATGTCCTATATGTGGTGCTCTATTTTGGTATAATGAACGTATTGGTAAGAAGAGGAAAACAAGAAATCCAATCTTCACCATGTGTTGTATGAGAGGCAAGATCAAGCTTCCCCTGCTGAAAGACCCTCCTAATTTTCTTATTGGTCTTCTTACAAAAGATGATGCTGTTAGTAAGCATTTTAGAGACAATATCAGACCTATAAATATGATGTTTTCTTTTACATCACTTGGAGGGAAGATTGATAATTCAATAAACAAAGGTAACGGGCCAAAAATCTTTCGGCTTCATGGAGAAAACTATCATTTGATTGGGAGCATGGTGCCAGAGGCAAATGAAACTGCTAAATTCTCTCAGTTGTATATTCATGACACTGAGAACGAGGTGGAAAACCGTTTATGTGCTTTGAGGTATTTTATTTGGTTTTTGACCATCATTTTTTAATTTTCTGATATTTTGATTTTTGATTTTTTGGTTTTCTGTAATGTAACAGTGGCAATACAGAAAGGAGTAAGATAAGAGCTGATTTAGTTGAGGCTATAATGGAAATGCTAAGGGAGTGTAATGTCCATGTTAAGACCTTCCGGAATGCTATGGATAGATTCAACAATGAGGAAGAATGTGAGAATTTATCATTGGTTTTAATCAACAATCGAGAAAAAGATGGGAGAATCTACAATCTACCTACTTCTTCTGAAGTTGCTGCTTTGGTAGTAGGTGATTTTCAAAATAACATGGACAAGAGGGATATTATTTTGGAAAAGAAATCTGGAAAGCTTAAAAGGATCAACGAGCTACATCCTTGCTACTTACCACTTCAATATCCACTGATTTTCCCTTATGGCGAAGATGGGTTTCGTCTAGGTATTAAAAACGGTTATACAGGGAACACAAAAACAAAAAAACCAAATATTACCATGCGGGAGTTCTTCTCACATCGAATTCAAGTTCGTAATATTGGTTCTCAAGTTCTTCTCCTTTCAAGGCGTTTGCTACAACAATTTCTGGTTGACGCGTATACAATGATTGAAACCCATCGTCTTCGTTACATCAGAAAAAATCAGGCTAATCTTATGTCTTTAAGCTTAAGTTTGTTGCTGCAGCGAATGATGGGAATTCTAACCTTCCTATTGAAGGTAACCGTATTATCATTCCCTCTTCCTTCACTGGCGGGCCTCGGTATATGCATGAGATGTATTTGGATGCAATGACTATTTGCAAATACTATGGATTTCCAGATCTTTTTATTACATTTACATGTAACCCAAAATGGCCAGAGTTAACCCGGTATTTCCGAAAATATAATCTTAGATCAGAGGATAGACCAGATTTGTGTTGCAGATTATTCAAGATTAAGCTTGATAACTTGATGGAAGATCTAACAAAGAAGCATTTGCTTGGGAAAACAGTTTCAGGTACATAGTTATTTATTTGTGGTCGCTTCTTAAAGTATTATATTTACACTCAAACTACCACAGAATATAATGAAACTCACTTTTTTTACAGCCATATATACTATAGAGTTTCAAAAGAGAGGACTTCCACATGCTCATATTCTGTTATTTATGGATTCAAAAGATAAACTTCCAACTGCAGAAGATATTGATCGGATCATATCTGCTGAGATTCCAAACAGAAATGAAGAGCCCAAATTATATGAAGTTGTAAAGGAAACAATGATTCATGGGCCGTGTGGTGTAGTTAACAAAAGTTTCTCCATGTATGCAAGAGGAGCGATGTACAAAGTTCTTCCCAAGAAAGATTGTTGAGAAAACGGTTGTTGATTCTCAAGGTTATCCAGTTTACCGGAGAAGAGAAGATGGGCGTTTTAGTGAAAAGAAAGGTATTCAATTGGATAATAGGTTCGTGGTTCCTTACAACAAGCAGCTTCTACTTGGGTATAATGCACATATTAATGTTGAGTGGTGTAATCAGTCACGGTCTATTAAGTACTTATTTAAGTACATTAACAAAGGACAAGACTGTGTTACAGCCACTGTCACACAGAAAAAGAGTGCACAGGCAGGAACACCATTGACTAATCAGATGGCAGAAGATTATGGAAATACTGCATCAGTAGTTTCGGGCATTAATACAGCAGAAAGTTGCAATAATGAGTCAGACAATTTGGATCCTCAAATTGACGAAATTAAAAACTATTTTGATGCTAGGTAATATAACATCTTTCTGGATATATTGTTTATATTGACCATTGAAATTTCTATTTTAAGAGTAATATTTTTTGTAGATATATCTCTGCTTGTGAGTCTACATGGAGGATATTTGCTTTCCCAACACATTATCGATCTACCCCTGTAGAGAAACTTACATTTCATCTTGAAGGAGAGCAACCAGTAATATACAAGAAAGGTGATTCGGTGAAAAGTGTAATGGATCGAGTAAAATTGTCGAAGACGATGTTCTTAGCATGGTTTGGTTGCTGTCGAATATATCCTGAAGTCAGATTACTAACATATCCCGAACTTCCAACAAAGTTTATCTATGATGGCAAAGCAACCGAGTGGAAAAAAAGGAAAAAGGGTTTTGCAATTGGAAGGTTAGCACATGTTTCACCAAGTGGTGGAGAAAGATATTTTCTAAGGATATTGATTAATATCATAAGGGGGCCGCAATCATATGATGATCTGAAGACAGTCAATGGGGTTGTGGAAGCAAGTTATGAAGATGCATGTTATAAGCTTGGATTGCTGGAAAATGACGAAGAATACATTCAAGGAATTAAAGAATGTAGTTTATGGGCATCAGGAGGATATGTTCGGAAGTTATTTGCGCAGATGTTGTTATCTTTAAGCTTATCTATGCCGAGGTTGGTATGGGAATCTACTAAAGATATATTATCTGAAGATATTCTTTTCCTTGAGAGAAAAAAGAGAAGAAACCCAGGTTAGTTATATTTCTGAAACTATAACATTCTTGATGCTTGTCATTTGTTCTGAATTCTAAAATGTTTGAGTTCACTTTTTTATATAGGTCTTATCATGAGTGATGAACAGATACTGAACGAAACACTGGTACAGATTGAAAACATTTTGCGCAGTAAAAACAGTTCTTTGGAGAATTGGAAGACAATGCCAAAACCTATTGATAATTCTGATTCTTTACAAGACAATCAGCTATTACAAGATGATCTTAACTACTGTCATGCTGAATTGCGTGAAAGACATGATGAATTGTTTGGGCAGATGACAGACGAGCAGAGATCTGTGTATGACGATATTATTGGATGTGTTACCAGTAAAAGAGGAAGAGTTTTTTTTTGTTAATGGTTTTGGAGGAACAGGAAAAACATTTTTGTGGAACATCCTTTCAGCTGCTGTTTGATCAAGGGGTGAAGTGGTGCTTCATGTTGCTTCAAGCGGCATAGCTGCATTATTACTACCAGGTGGAAGAACTGCTCATTCTAGGTTTAGCCTTCCAATAAATCTGGATGAATTTTCTACATGCAATATCCAACCTGGCAGTGATCAAGCTGAATTAATTTACAAGTCTTCTCTTATTATTTGGGACGAAGCTCCAATGATGGGAAGTAAGCATTGCTTTGAAGCGCTAGATCGTAGTATATGCGATATTACGAAGACTACAGATGGAACTCCTTTTGGTGGGAAAGTGGTGGTATTTGGTGGTGATTTTAGACAGATACTACCAGTAATTCCGAAGGGTAACCGGGCTGATATCGTTATGGCTTCTCTCAATTCTTCATATTTGTGGAAGTATTGTAAGGTTCTGCAGCTAACCAAAAATATGCGTCTTTTATCAGAAGTTGATATTTGTGAAGCTGATGATATTAAGACATTCTCGAGATGGACACTGGATCTAGGAGATGGGAAGATTAATGAACCAAATAATGGAGAAACAATGATTAAAATTCCTAAAGATCTTCTTATTATGGAGTGTGGTGATCCAATTGAGGCAATTGTTGCAGAAACCTATGGGGACACTTTTAAAGACTCTAAAGACCCAATTTTTTTCCAAGAAAGAGCAATTTTGTGTCCTACCAATGATGATGTTGATGTTGTTAACAACTACATGTTAGATCGGCTGACAGGTACGTGTTAAGTTTTATTTTTATTTTAAATTAAAGCATCTAATAACTACATCATGTCGAAACTAACCAAGAAAGTTGTAATTATAATTTTCAGGCGAAGAAAGAACTTATTTAAGTGCTGATAGTGTTGATCCAGCTGATACAAAGTCTAAAGATGACTCAGTTTTCAGTCCTGAATTTCTCAATAGTATAAAGACTTCTGGATTACCTAATCATTCAATAAGGCTGAGGATTGGTACTCCAGTTATGATACTCAGAAACCTAGATCCTACTGAAGGATTATGTAATGGAACAAGACTTCAGATAACGCAAATGGCTGATCATCTTATTGAAGCAAAATTTATCACAGGAAAAAAAGTTGGAGAGAAGGTATTTCTGCACCGTATACTGATAACACCATCAGATACAAAGCTTCCTTTCAAAATGAGGCGTCGGCAATTCCCATTGAAAGTTGCATTTGCAATGACCATTAATAAAAGTCAGGGTCAAAGTCTAGCAAAAGTGGGTTTGTTTCTTCCTAGACCTGTTTTTTCACATGGGCAATTGTATGTTGCCGTGTCTAGGGTGAAATCAAGGAAAGGATTAAAGATTCTTATTACTGACAAGGATGGAAAACCACAAGAGGCAACAATGAATGTAGTTTACAAGGAAGTTTTCCAAAACTTGTTAGAGAATGGAGATGACATGTAGCGTTCACTGTTGTGAAAGGTATAGCAGCTTCTCTAATTTACCTATGCAACTACATTTACAAGTTGGCAGTTTGAACATTTTTTATTGTTAATCATATTTTTCTGTTTCAGGGTTGGTGTTTTCCGGATACTGTCAAGGGAACAATCACGCAAAGGTAATACCTTTACGTGAAAGCATGAACCTATAAGTATAGTAATACTTTAAGTCATGGATTGTTTGCAATTATTGTGGACATATTATAAATCTACATACTAATTACAATACAGTTTTTCAGGATATTTCTGGCATGAACAACATTTGTTAGCAATGTAGCAAGCAAGAACCGATACACCTAATCTCTATGCAAGCAAGAAGATCATTATTCCAAGTTTCCAGTATATTAATTTATATTATTACGCCTAAGCAGTCATACGATTTTCCTAAAACTATTTTCATTACTTAAACATTTATACTATTTTACTAAACTGAATTCACATTTCCCCATATGTTAAATCGCATGACAGTCTAAGTTAGGAGTTTTTTGTGTTTACCTTGGGCTTTTGGTATTCTGATGATTTTACTGTCTTCTTCATCTTCTTTGTTAGGGACCGGTATTACAATATTCTCCTTTTGCCTATCAAATTGAAATGTAAAAAATATAAACATAAAGTAAGTAACTGAAAATGTATATATTCATGTGAAATAAATAACTGGCCATATAACATCACTAAAACTAAAAGTATACGTAGAGATAGCATAAAGGGGTCAAATGTTGGTAAATGAAAGTTGAATTGGAGCCCATTATCTCTTTTCAATAAAATAGTTGGTTTTTAAGCCCACATATAGATCCGTATTCATGAGGCGTCTGATTCGCACCAGAAATTGAACATTAAATTATATTATATAGAAAGTATTTAAGGTACTATTATATATATAGGGGATTTATATATGTGAAGTAACATTTAATGATATACTGTGCATAAAATATAGTTTCCGAAACAACTTAACTTTCTTCTCCATTATGAATGTCCCCTTGCACCACAATTTATTCCTTATATAGGTTATATGTCACGAGACTTATTCCCTGAAATGAAAAAGTATAATGTTAATGTCTTTCCTTAAATTATTTGTAATATATTGACATAGCATATAAAGGTAGTATATCTTATTGATTAAAAGAAAGTAAGATATAGTTTTACCATACACGAAGTTTTCATAGCAAAAAAAATTAAATCATTTTTAGGTATAGTATAAACCTAATCGACTTATATATATACTGGACTACTTTATCATTCTATGACTAAAAGTTTACAGACATTCCAATCTTTTATTATGGCGTCTATCACATTTTTGTCAGAGTTGGTTCCATTATCACCAAAAATGAGTATTCGTGTTAAGATACTCACCAAATGGATTACATCCGTTGGATCTTGGTGCAATACAAGAGGAATGCTGTTAGCAGATGAGAAAGTAAGTCATACAGTTATTGAAACTATATTCATCTACACATATGAAATTGATAAACTTATGATTTCTATATTTATACAGGGATTCACAATTGAAGCAAGTTTCGAAAATCAGATTGAGCATCCTAATCGAATCAGTCTAGGAGTAGGTGACTGGTTTGAGATATATAATTTCAAACTTACACATGCTTCTGGACTGTTAAGAACAAGCCGGAGTAGATACCAAATCAAACTAACTCCAGTCTCTGTTATTTGAAAGATTGAACCAATCAGTGACTCTTACTTTATTCGACTCGAAAACTTCCGGAAAATTAAGATGGGTCTTTGTCACACTAAGTTTTGTGTTGGTATGTTCTATTTTTATGCATCATATTTCGAAAGACAAAAATAACTATATTAAACCGTTTTGGGTGAATATATATTTTAAAGTTCACTATATACATTTGAAAATGTTTCAATATGTAAATTAGATCTATGTGGAGCATGGGTTGGTGTCGGTGAAATTGAGGAAATTGAAGATGATACAGCTGGAGAGATTTTTGGTTCACCTACCAGTCTAATGCGTTTCTCCTTAATCAACATTGGGTTTGTACTTTTCATACTTTATATTTTAGATATTCCTGTTTTTAAGATTGTCATGTGTGCAAACTTTATACTCAATAACAGACTCACTCAACTAAAGTGTGTGGCGTATGGAAGATTAGCAGAGGAGTTAAATGATTTCTGGTCTTCCACCATTTCCAATACAGTGATTTGTGTACTAAGGTTTTGGAGAATCGAATGGCCCACTACAAGGAAACATCGCGATTCTGAGGGAAAATTCTATCGGAAGTCGTCGGAATTAAGGGAATTTCCGTGGAATACCGATGAAATTGGTCGTCTGGAAATATTCTCCTGCTGGAATTTTCATCGGATTTCCTCGGAAATTTTGAGGAAATTCCGAGGACCGCAGTATTCCGTCGGAAATTTCCGAGGAAAAGGTTTCGTCGGAAAATTTCCGAGGAATACTACCTTCCTCGGAAATTTCCGACGGATAGCATCCGTCGGAAATTTCCGATGACAAGTTCCGACGAAGGGTCCGTCGGAAATTTCCGAGGACCACGTTTCGTCGAAATTTCCGAGGACTCAAGTTCCTCGGAAATTCCGACGAAACGTTGGTCCTCGGGAAATTCCGAAGGCCGTGTTGGTCGAAAATTCCGACGAACTGGATTCCTCGGAATTTCCTAAAATTTGATTTTTGAGCAAATTATAATTATTTTATTTTAATTAATTTTGAAAATATAAAATAAAACTTTAAATTGAAAATATATTAGATAATAGTTAGAGTTGTACAAATATAAAAAAAAATTCAAAGTTTTCCGGAAAAAAACTACGGGAACTGCTCGTTCGGGGTACATCTTCCTCATCATCTCCATCATGGCGCTCGTAACCCGTTCTCGTTTCTTCCCATCCTTTCCTGTTCCGCCATTTTCGCCTCCAACGCAGCTATGCGGTTATCCTTGTCCTGCAGCTGCTCCATAACCATCGGATCAGGAGGCGGTTGTGATGTAGAAGCAGGAACCGATTTGGCTCGATACCCAAACCGACAAACGTCCCTTCTCTTGGAAGCGACTGAAAGAAAAATAAACAAATTTAATAATAGAATTATTATGAATAAAAATAAAAATAAATTAATTGAATTTTTATAAAACATCTTACCGATTCAACAATCTCGTTGATTCGAGCTGTGGCAGGATACCGAGGCCGTCGAAGAGGAGTCGATCTCTGTTTTGAAGCTGGGATAGACGCAATTCTTCGTCGTCCTTGAGAGTGGTGATCATGTCGACCACCTCCTTTATAAGACCATCATCAATCAGCAATCAGATGATAAAGCTGAATGACCATCTCTGCAGTCTTCGGCCAATTATATCTGTTTTAATGCCATCAGTCTTGTTGCAGATGATAAGCTGACATGACCATCTCTGCAGCCTTCGTACAAAGGTTGCTTTCCAGCATCCAACATATCATAAATCTCCTAGCTTCTGCATTAGGTAAATCTTCCCTCTAAAATGATCATTTACCATTTGCTTCAGTACCTATACCATAATCTACACCCGTTCTAATTGTTCTTCTAACCTATCCACAGTCTGAGGTTCGCTAGTACTACCATATCATAATCAGTTTCCCCATGATGATACCAAATTTTATAACTTCGTGTAAACCCTCTCAAATATAGATGAGTCCAAAACATCTAACTCTTTTATAACCCTTTTTATTTTTACAGTAGAGCAAGACATTCTTAACATTACCCGTTTTTGCTTCGTTGTGTTGAACTTTCGCCATGAATTCGCTTAGACCTCTTTGATACTCTTCCGTAAGCATCTCGTGTTTAGGATCCAAGTGAGGTCGATCGATCCAAAACGATAATAGTTAGAAGAAGACATGTTTTTTCAATCAAATTCGGTGTGAATATAGTATGTGAGAGGATGAAGATATGGAGTGAATGAAAGGATGAGCGGTACTAGTATTTATAGATGAAATCTGCCGACAATCCGAGGAATTTCCGAGGAAATTCCGACGCAACGGCTAGTTCCTCGGAATTTCCTCGGAATTTAGTCAAATCCCTCAACGGCTATCTAACGGCTAAAATTGGTTATCATCATGGGGAAACTGATTATGAATATGGTAGTACTAGCGAACTCAGACTGTGGATAGTTAGAAGAAACAATTAGAACGGGTGTAGATCGTATGTATAGGTACTGAGCAAATGGTAAATGATTCATTTTAGAGGGGAAGATTACTAATGCAGAAGCTGGTGAGGAGATTTATGAGTATGTTGGGATGCTGGAAAGCAACCCGTTTGTACGAAGGCTGCAGAGTATGCGTCATTCAGCTTTATCATCTGCAACAAGACTGATTGGCATTAAACAGATTATATTTGGACATCCATTTGATGTATCCTCCATCTCATTTGGGCTGCCAATGAAATGATTAGTCTAACCGTTTCTAAACGAGCAACTGGAGCAAATACCTCATCATAGTCGATCCCGGCTCTTTGACTATAGCCTTTTGCCACCAATCTTGCCTTATACCTTTCAACTTCTCCTTTAGAGTTCTTCTTTACCTTGTACACCCACTTCACACCAATTTCTTTAAGCCCATTTGGAAGTGAAGCTAACTCCCATGTATCATTCTTTTGAATCGACTTGATTTCTTCATCCATTGCACTTCTCCATGAATTCTTTCCTTGAGCTTCTTCAAAATTCATAGGCTCGCAATCCGCAAAAGACAAAATAAAGTAAGATTGTCTTGATTTTCAGTTACCTCATAGATGTCTTGTAGACTTCTAAAACGTGGAGTCCTTTCATTTGAGCTTTCATTTCCTTGAGAACTTGGTGTTGGTGAAGTTGGTGGTGTAGCTGGGTCTTCTCTTGTTTGCTCCAAATTCTCTTCTTCAAAAGACGGAAAGAAGTTGTAGTCTTCATCATTTGATCTCCAATCCCATTCTCCTTCTTCATCGAAGATGACATTCCGACTAATGATTGTCTTCTTTGTTTCAGGATTGTAGAGCTTGTAGCCTTTAGAGTTAGTATCATACCCAATGAAATGTACTTCTCACTTTTATCATCTAGTTTGCTCCGCTTCTCGTCTGGAACATGAGCATGAGCAAGGCTTCCAAAGACTCTTAGGTGTGAGACACCGGTCTTCCTTCCACTCCAAGC
The DNA here is from genome assembly GCA_905132765.1 of Moricandia arvensis. NCBI lineage: Eukaryota > Viridiplantae > Streptophyta > Magnoliopsida > Brassicales > Brassicaceae > Moricandia > Moricandia arvensis. The sequence goes on from CAJHQP010002250.1 coordinate 74,903, forward strand.
TTCTTGTGGTGTCTTTCCAAAAACGCTCTTCGTTGGAGATCGGTTTGATATGTACACCGCACAAGCGACTGCTTCTGCCCATAACTCCTTTGGTAGATTCTTACTCTTGAGCATGCTTCTTGCCATCTCAAGAATAGTCCTATTCTTTCTTTCCGCTACTCCATTTTGTTGAGGGGTTCTTGGAACCGTCAATTGTCTTCGGATGCCATTATCTTCACAATACTTCAGAAATTCCTTAGACATAAATTCTCCTCCCCGATCGGATCTCATGGTCTTAATCACAAGACCACTTTCCTTCTCAACATGGGCTTTAAACTTTTTGAAATTTTCAAACACTTCTGATTTTCTTTCAAAAAGTAAACCCATGTCTTTCTTGAAAGTCATCAATAAAGAGAAGGAAGTAGTTACCCTTACCAAGTTAGCTTGGTTTGATCGGGCCACATACATCTGTATGTATGAGCTCTAATGGCTTTCTTGCTCTTGTCTCCGACTCCTTTGGAAAACTCATTTTGAATTGGCTTTCCAAGTAAACACCCTTCACACACTTGATTTGGATGGTTGATGCAAGGTAATCCTCTCACCATTTCTTTCTTAGAAAGTAGCTCTAAGCCTCCAAAATTGAGATGCCCAAACCAAAGATGCCAAAGCCATGATTCCTCCTTGTAGCATATCTTGAGACATCGTGCAATGTCATTTTGAATGTTTAGAACAAACATTCTGTTGCTTGACATTGGTACTTTGGTGATGAGATTATTTGCATTATCTCTTAAAGAAAGGCTATTGTCTTTTAGTCGAATGTCATAACCTTTCTCTAAGAGTTGGCCTAGGCTCAAGATGTTGGTCTTCATGCTGGGAATGTAGTAAACATTGGAGATAAATTGATGATCTCCATTCTTCAAGCGTATGAGAATATTTCCTTTACCTTTCACCTCCATCTTTGATTCATCTCCTAAAGCCACATCGGTTTTCACCGTTTCATCAAGCTCCACAAACATGCTTTTGTTCCCACTCATGTGATTGCTAGCACCACTATCAAGGTACCATCTGCTAACCTCATTTGGCTGATCCTTCTTGTAAGCCATCAATAGCATATCTTCCTCTTTACTTCTTTCTTCAACATAGTTAGACTTCTCTTCAACTCTATTGTTGTTTGGAGTTTTGCATTCAGAAGCATAATGTCCAAACTTTCCGCAACTATAGCATTTTACGTTTGATTTATCGTACCTTGATTTTGCATTTCCTCTTCCACGACCTCTTGATGAGCTCTCTCCTCTTTGATTAGAGTTGTCTTCATATGGTCTCCAACCTCGTCCATTTACACCACGGCCTCGTCCTCTGAAATGACCACCACCACGTCTTGGATTATTTTGGCCACTTCCTTCTTTGTGATCAATTCTCATCTTGAGAACTTGCTCCACAATGTCTTCTTTCTTCTTCTTTTTTTCTTCATAAGCTTGTAGTGATCCAAGAAGTTGCTCCATCGTCATAGTCTCTAAGTCTTTTGTCTCTTCAATCACGGTAACAATGTGCTCAAATTTCGAATCCAGCGATCTAAGAACTTTCTCCATGATTCTCACCTCATCTAACTTCTCACCATTTCTCTTTAGGTTATTAGTAACCGTCAAGACTCTTGAGAAGTAATCTGAGATGAGTTCTCCTTCCTTCATTTGTAATGCTTCAATTTCCTCTTAGAGTTTGAAGACGTACCTTTTTTACTTGTTCCGCTCCTTTGTAAGAGGTCTGAAGCTTCTCCCATGCTTCTTTAGACGTTTTTACTCCAGCAACCTTCTCAAATGTATCTTCATCTAATCCTTGATAGATTAGACAAAGAGCCTTCTTGTCTCTCTTCCTTGAATCTCTCAAACTATCCCTTTGAGTTTGAGATAAACCACCATCATTCTCTGGTTCAAGGAAGCCTTTCTCAACTATCTCCCACACATCATGTGCTCCTAAGATAGCCATCATCCTAAGACTCCAATTGTCATAGTTGCTCTTTGTGAGCATCGGAACTTGGAAGGGAACACCGCTATTTGCCATGATCTTAGCTCTGATACCACTTTGTTGGAATGAGAAACTTATTAGAAATAGAGAAAGTGTTTAAGTGTTTGAAGAAAAGAGATTTTATGAAGAGGAAACCTTATATTATTAGAGAGAATTTCTTATTTCTTGGATGATACAAAATGTGGAGGGAGTGGAGGTATTTATAGCCTCCAAAGTACAAAATATCTCAAATATTTTATTCTTAAACCTAGAGAATTCTTACTAAATATTTAGATTATTTTATTCTAATTATCTAGATAATTCCAACAATATATCTAGATATTTCTCATAAGGAGGTGGAGGAGTAATCTAGACACATTCTAGAATTTGGGTCAAGTTTGGGCTAAAACATGTTTAGTAGATAATTAGCCCAAATCAAATTTAATTTTCAACAATTGTTTCGTCCCTTTAGATTGTTTGGTCGTTGATATACTTTTACGACGAGACTAACAATGAAGTCAATGAGAATCCAAATGCTACATTGAAAGTTACTCTTGATGATTTGCTTGCTAATGCCACCGTGAGTTGGTTACATCCATGTATGGTTTATTATTTGCCTGACTTTGATCTCCTGTCCATGTATTAGTACTCGGTGTTTGGTTCTCTATCCAATGTGGATGCGATGGTTGGTGCAATTTCCAGTGATCAGATCGCAGAGGACATTGGAAGAAAAAGGGTGTTGTAGTTCCTACATATTAAATTACTCTGTTTTGAATCTTGATCCAGTTAATGACCTCTTTCTTGCGTTTTCTTAAGACACCCTTTCTTGCTTTAATTTTATGTTTTGTTGGAAAGTCTCTGATGATTGCTGTAATTCCTATAGTTATGGTTGTCTTCACATACCATTTGTAGGATACTTCGTTTTCTTTACATGGAAGACTTTAGAAGGTTTTGGGTGTTGAGATCATTTTGTGGTTATTAGTCCTTAGATCTCAATGAACATCTAACACTGCAAATACCAGTTTTAATCGTAACATATGTGTTATGTACGGTTATTACACATGCAAGAGGTTGAAAGCAGCATATGAAGAGGCTTAATGCCCCTAGACATTCGATGCTTGACAAACTTGGTGGTGCAATTTGTATGTCTTGTGGTCTCTTTTTGTCTCAGTCTATATATGCTTATATTTGTTAATGTCTTAAGACAATCCTTGGCCGTATTGGTTCCACCCAGACCCCAAACCCATCTTTTGGACCCCATAAGTCGAGGGAGTGCCTTCCTCTCATCCTTATCATCAAGGAACAGGTTGAAGTACACTCTTACCTACCGTAAAGGCATCTCCATCTTGATGCAAAGACATATCCAGGTTGATGTTGAATTCAGGACCGGAAAGACCTACCCTACTGGTTTCATGGATGTTGTGTATATCCCTAAGACAAACGAGAACTTTCGTCTCTCTATGATATCAAGGGACGTTTCTCTATGATACCAAGAGACGTCTCTGTCTTCGCTCCATCAGGGATGAGGAAGATAAGGTTGTAATCTCTCTTGCTCTTGTCTTAATTTAGAGTAATGCTTGAGATGTATGTGGACCAGCAAGATTTGTTCCTTTTCCTCTCTACAGTTTAAGCTTTGGCAAAAAACAAAGGGCATCCTTTTCCTGAACATATACGATGGTCGCACCATCCAATACCCTTGCCCACTCATCAACCCTAATAAGACCATTAAGACCTGAGGAGAACAGGATTATTGAATTCATCAAGTTTGATGTCAGAAATGTTTGATGGTGGCTGGAGGTAGAAACAAAGGGTGTGTTGGTGGGATTAAAATCTGTGAGAAGCATAAGGGAAGCTTTAAGACTATCCACATTCAAGACTCAACAGGACATTAGTTTGCAACAAGGTTGGGGAATGTGTTCACACTAGGCAAAGGGTCAAAGCCGTGGATGTCTCTTCCTAAGGGTAAGGGTATTAATCTTTTACCATCGCTGAAGAAGCCATGAAGAGGCTCCTTGGCCAGCAGGCGGCTTAAGTTTTGTGACATTGAGCGCTTTATTATGTCGTCTGAGATACTTTTATTTCCTAGATTCACTTTGCATCTTTTTGTTCGCTGAAGTTTTGAAACTTGTGTTTTTTTTTTTTTATCTATTTCAAGAGTTAAAAATGGACGCAAGAAAATCTCAAAATTGACTCCTACTCTGTATATGTTCGTTCGCTGCTTAGTTTATAATCTTATGTTATTTTATCAAATATTGAAGGGTGTTACAAAAAAAAAAGTGTTAATCATTTATGCAGTGTAAACTGATTTGCAAATCCAATATATGTTTACAAGTCTAAAGTAAATTTTACTGATTTTTAAATCGAATGTAAATATTCTAATTAATATTTACAAATTATTGAGTTTTCTATGCGGTTTTTGGCATCATATTTTTAATTGAAAAATCTATAAAATTTATTATAAAACATTAACAATCAATTACGATGTTATGATACATACAATCATAAAACTAATAACAAATAATTTGACATAGATTTTTAAATCACAAACCCAATAAAATTTGATCAAGTTTGGATTTTCAAATCTACCAAAATATGAAAATACGTGAATGGTACAAAATCTATTTCCAAGCAATATGAACATTGCGGAACCTTAATTCAGACAATGTGTTCTAAAAGGGTGTTCTAAAATACGGCAGATGTTTTAAAAGATACTAGGATAATAACTTTGCATTGCGCAGGGTAAATGTATGAAATTTAAAATGTAAAATTTTAGTATAACAAATTTAAAATTTACATATGATTGTTTTTATATGCATTTGGAATTTTGGAATTTTTATATAATTCTATATGTAGGATTAGAAACAATTGTAATTTAGAACAGTAGATCAAAAGCTTAGAATTTAACAGGGAAAATTGCCAAATGTGACTCAAAACTTGATTTGAAATGCAAAAGTAAACTCAAACTTGAATCAAATGCAAAAGTAATTTAAAAGGCTATTGAAATTACAACCAGCTCCTTGTGAACAAACAAAAAAACAGATTTTTTTCGTTTCTAACCCTCGCAAGTCATTTATCCAGACGAATAATTGAAAGTCGTCTGGGGACAGTTATTCTTAAAAATAATTTAAAATTTTTGTAAAAATTATTTTGATAAGTGAAAAATTGAAATTTATGTAATTAACATATGACTTAAAGATATAAATTAAGATATAACAAAAGTTAATTGTTTTCAACATAGATGAATAAAAATAGTGAGTCATGATATTCTTTAATTTAGGTTTCACTAACATATGTTGTAAGATTGTATGTGTTCTTAGGGTTATATTTTGGAAAAGCATTAAAACTTTTTTGAAAAATTTAAACTTTACCTAAATTGTTCATTTATGTGTACAGTAAACACTATTTAAGTATAATTTTGATTTTAATAACGTGGTTTAGTTAGTTAATTTAGTCAATTTAGTTTAGGGGTTCAATTTAAGGTCTGAGACGACTTTCTAAGTAAGTCGTCTGTAAACAGACGACTAAATATTATTCTTCTGATGTACATTATCCGGCAGATGTCTTACTAGTAAGTTGTCCAAAACGGACCGAACCTTTAATTTTACCAATGTATTTTTAAACCTAACCGGATTATTTACCTGATATATAATGTGTTTTTTTAGTTCATTTTTTCGTGAAATTCAGAAACCCTAAAGCTGTTTCTCTCAAAGGCGATTTTCGATGATTTCCGAACAAACCATCGTTCTCATTGCCGGTTTTCTATCCCACCATCGTCTCACCGTTCTCACCACCATTCTCACCGCCACTTCCTCTAAACCCTAGAACCATTTCTATGTAAACCCTATCGCTGGTAGGTTATAACTCTTACTGTCGTGTGAATGATTGAGGAAAAGATTAACATAAAACGTTGTCTCTATCAATTTATATACTCGTTCTCACCGCCCTTCTTTTTCACGTCTATTTTTGCAGATCTATAACCGCTATGTGAAAGGCGACTACTTCTTCTCTGACTAATCAGGTCCGCTTAAAATGTTATACTGGAAGACTTATAATTAAGTCATCTGTAAAGTCTTCCAAATGGACGACTTTCCAGACGACTTAATTATAAGTCTCCATCTGGACGAGTTTGTAGACAACTTAATTATAAGACGTCTGAAGTCTTCCAGAGTTACAATTAAAGTGTGATGGATTTAGCTTGTGTTCTGACTCTCTGTGAGTTCATGTGAATGAAAGTTGAAAGCTTTGTTTTGATTTAGCTTGGGTTGTGACTTTCTATGGGTTCTTGTTAATGAAAGTTGAAAGCTTTGTTAGATTTAGCTTGTTTTGTGACATCTCTTTTGTTGTCTTTGGTTATTTTGAAGACAAAAAAATGGATATTCTAGAACTCCCCCGTAGGTTATATACATCAGGGGAAGAGCAGAAGCCCATAATAGAATTTCGTATCATACGAGATAGTAACAAGTTGCAAACTGCTCTTAAGTGGATGCTCTTACAGGTTGACGAATAAGGAGTCAAAGTTGGGAGTTTTCAATCAAGTTCAAAGAGCAGGGATTTGGTTGGGCTTCAAGCGCTGTTCACTACATGCTCACGTTTCCAGCTGGAACATAAAGATGAAGTATGAGTTGTGGTGTCTCGTTAGTCCAGAACCTTTGAGGTTTTCACTGTTAGAGTTTGAAAACCTCACTAGGTCTAAACTGCGAGTACATCTGAGGACCTTGAGAGAACAAAATGTGAAGTTACAAAAGAGTGTGGTTTCTTTCTAGGGGATGATTGGAGTTACATCTCGAAGCTGGGCCATACTACTAAGCAGCATTGAAGAGATGCGATGAGTGGTCTCCGAAAGATCGCAAGCCGGCTTGCGTACCTTTCCATCTTCACTGAATTCATTGAAGAGAAAGTATTCAACCCCTACACGAGCTAGTTCTGGTAGGCTAGTGATGATTTCGAACGTTTGAGAATTATCACATAGGGGAAAGTCGCGTTTAAGGTGTGCCGATGACTCTTAGAAGAACAAACATATTATCTGGTTGTCACACTGTGGATGGCGTTTATACAAGTTTCTTCATCTGGTGTAAACACAGCTGTGCCTAAATTGAGTGCTATAATGGTGGTCCAAGACCAAAAAGAGTCCGATCTCCACCGATACATGCTTACAAGCGTGGCAGAAAGGACGTCAGATTGCTTTAAAAGTTATCTGCAGACAGGCTATTTACTTCAATCCAAAAGACTGCGCAGACGACTCTATATTTGAGTCGTCTGCAGAAAGTCTTCCCAATCAGGCACGACTTAGCTAGAGACTTATAATTAAGTCGTCCAGCTAGAAGACTTTCCTAGACGACTAATATAAGTTATGTCTGGCTAAGTCGTGCCAGCTGGATGACCTCTTCCAGAGACTTAATTATAAGTCATCAAATATCTAAGTTCGTATCTTCTATTTACTGCAGACCGAGTGATCATACTTGTGTTGAGAAGTGACATTGGGGACCATGTGGACCAAAATGGGACTGATATCTGATGTTGAGCGACCCTGTCTGCCGCGAGTAAACATTATTAGTCATGTTTGATCGGAGACCGTGAAGTGGATCCTTGGGCTTGCTGGGCGGAGGATCATTGGTAGTTAGGGTCTCTATAAAAAAGCCGGCGGTTTTGCTGTGCCAAGAGAAGAAGACATAGTTGTGGGTGAAGGAAGACCAGTCCAATACCTCGAAGATAGAAATGCTCGTAAAGAGGCTCGTGAAGAGGCTAGTGGAAGAGGTTCCTATAGAGACTAGTGAAGAGGCTAGTCGTGGGATTCACAAGATAGGAGATGAAAAAATGTTCCATCGTCACATACTTGATGGCCTATGAGTCAAGATTTGGGCACGTCGCCTGCAAGGAGATCAAGCGTTGCTGTCTGAGAGGCGTGGAAGCTGTGGAGACAGAAGGTTCGGTATCACAAAAACTGCGATATTTGTCATCTCAGAATATCGCCTCAACGCACTCCAAAGAACCACTAGGGTCAGTAACAAATCCTCTCGACAACAAGAAATCAACTAGACAAATGTCATCTTAAGAATTTAAGTCGTCTAGGATTGATTATCGTTCCAGAAGACTTAGAATTAAAGTCATCCAGGGTTAACTAGTCGTCAGACGACTTATATTTAAGTCATATAATGTTTATAGTGTGCTATTTACGGATTTGGATTCTATACTTGAAATTAGGATTTGCTTTGTTTCTTGTATGTCAGAGCATGTGTCCTTTGTTATATTGTGCTATTTACGGATTTTGTATATGGATTTGTTTTAACTTGAAATGGATTTTGTTTCAATACTTGAAATGGATCTGTATATTTGCAGAGTGAAAGTGTTAATGGGCGAACTCGGGAAAGAAGAGCTTGCTGAGGGATAAGCTCCACATGTGTCCGCAGATGGTAGCTCTCGAAAGAGATTTTCCAGTTGCAGACAGAGCGTTGTTCCAGTTTCAGAACAAGCATTGTTCTATTGGACAAACAAGTTGCCACTGCTTCGGATATTCAGCGCGCTGATGCTATATATAAACAAAAGAAGGATGCTTCTTGATATACCTCATATTTTACCAGTTTAGACCATGGTTTTAGGGCTATCTTTTGAGTCTATTATGTGTCCGTCTAGGCTATGTTTTAAGGTCTTTTCAGGTTCAGGAGCATGTTTGGAGAAAAATGAAGAAACTTGGAGTTTTTGGAGCATTTTAGAGAAAGCATCCGGAGCTGATATCGATCGACGACAAGGAGTTTGGTGTCAATCGATTGGAAGTGATTATGGACGATCGCTACGCGAAGACTTGTGGCCGTCGATCGACGGAGTTACACATTTCACAGCCGACATTTGAAGCCTAAGTTAGAAGACAATGACGGATTTGCCCCTGACGATTTTGACCTAATGCCCACCTATAAATGCACATGTATGCATTGGAGGCAGAGAGAGTTTTATTTTTACAATTTTTATTCTTTTCGTTTTATCATTTGTTTTAGGTTTTGTTTTAGGGAGAAAATACTTGTGTATTGGAACCCCTACGTATTTTATCTATTATTTTCTATGCATTCTCTTCTCAATATGATTGTTTTCATTTCAGTTATGTCCTGAGTAGTGGCTTGTTAGATTTAGGATCATCATGATACTCATAATGAATTAGCCCCACCATGGAATTGTTAGGTGATAAGTATTATCAATTGAGTTGATCTTAATGCTTGTGTTCTAGAGTAGCTAACTAGAATCTTCGTTATTAGGTTTAGGTGATTGCGAGAGTAGATCTGAACGCGAATTAAGGCTTGCAATTGAGCTAGGTTACTTAGAAAAATACGAGAGTGATCTGTTTAATTTGGTGAGAATAATCGAACTATCTGTCTGATTACGGCATCGATCGACGTCAGACCTATCGCGTCGATCGCACGTCTTCTAAATTTCCAAAATCGAGAGTGAGGAGTTTAGAGTTAGATTTGCTAGATTTGATTCCTAGATACCACATCATCCTATATCCATTTATTATAATTCATATGTATATCCAAGATCCTGAATCTATATTATCCTGAATCTATATTATCCTGAATTTATCTATTTTATTTAAATCTTTATTAAATCTTTATTTTCTTATTTTTATTCCAAAAGACTATTCTCTTAATATTTATTATATTATCATTTCCATTTGCATAATACTCTTAAAAGGAATATTTCCTTAACTGCTTTATTTTAGTACCTTATAAATATATTGCCTAGCATAATAATTAGAATCATAAAATCTATTGTTTGCATTCACTAGTTCTCTGTGGATTCGATACCCTAAGTACTACACCTGATCTCTCTTGGCAGTAGTAATTTAGATTTGTGTGTTAGGGAATTAGGAATTTTAATTTGATCAGAAAAGTAGTAGGATAACACACGCCCTGTCAAATTTGGCGCCGTTGCCGGGGAACTTTTGAATCAACTTTAGATTTTCATTCTAGTATTTTGTCTAGGTTATTTACTTTTTACTAATATTCTTACTTTTTGTTTGCAGGTGCATGCAAAGGAGTACCAGAAGCAACAGAGAGCAAGAGTTACTATTCACAGATCCCACGCTACTTGAACGAACGATCCGCAAAAGCAAAAGGTTCGCATCGATCGACGCCGAACATCTCGCATCGACCCAACGCCAATAAGTTACCGACGATCGCACAAGTACATCGCATCGATCGACGCAGACATGGTAGCGACTGTAGTAGTTACTAGAGACGAGAATGGAGACTTGCGTGACCTCCAAGATCACCTGCGTAATGCAGCAGGTCAGAAGGTAGACGAGAATGGTGATGTCATACCTGAAGCTGAAGAATAATTAGAAGTAGAAGAAGCAGACGCTGCAGCAGCTCCACGAGAAGCTAATGCCCAAGCTGCTCAGAGGACACTGGCTGACTACAATCGCCAGCATCAGTACTACGCAAACCGATCAGCCATCAGACCTCCAGCCTTCTAGAGAAACAATTATGAGATCAAGCCTTCTTACTTCAATTTGGTGGCGCAGTTACCTTACCATGGGCTAAAGCACGAACACGCTATGGACCACCTGGAGCGTTTTGAAGACTTAGTCACAGCAATCAAGGCTAATGGAGTGCCTGAAGACTATCTCTATGCAAGCTTTTCAAGTATTCACTCGCTGGAGCAGGCTTCATACTGGCTTAAGCAGCTCCCACCAGGATCTCTTACATCTTGGAGTGACATCAAGAACTGCTTTTCTTGCGTAACTTCTTTGATGAAGCTAGAGCAGAAGACCTAGGAGCAAAATTGCAACATTTGCGCAGAACCTTTCAGAGTCTTTTAAAGACTCTTGGATTAGATTTAAGTCTTATCAGAGAGACTGTCCACATCACGGGTTCAACGAAGTGCAACTTCTTAGCACTTTCTTTAGAGGAGTACATGTCCAGTATCAGATGGCACTAGACACAGCTAGTGAGGGAAATTTCAGCACCAGGAGCCCCGAAGAGGCGACGCGACTGATTGAGAATCTAGCATCCAGACAACAGCAACAAGAACGCTGACCCGGAGCAGCAGAAGATCGCCCCCACGTGGAGCAGAGATCAGATCGAAGACGTTAGAGCTAAGTTAGATAGTGTGCAAAAACTTCTCAAGAAGCAAGTTACCTTCGCAGAAGTAGAAGCAATAGAATCCGGTGCAGAAAATGCAGAAGAGGAGGATGTGAAGTACATTGGTGGAAATAGATTCCAAGACAAGGAAATCAAGGTTTAATAGGAACACTTATGGCCAAAGGAGCAATTTCAACCAAGGTTCGCAGCAGAAACAATTCAACAATAGGACCTATGTATCTTCTTACTACCAAAACCCACTTCCAGAAACTCAAGAAAGCAAGCTCGAAGCAATGGTGGATAGAGTCCTAGAGGGACAGCAGAAGATGACTGTAGGTTTTAATGGGAAGATAGATGCCCTCTACCTGAACCTCAACACAAAATTCGAGAATCTCAGCATCATGTGAAGCAAGTTAGAGAACCAAGTGGAGCAGAATAGTGAGACCGTTAGAAGACATGAGAATCTAATCAAGGGGAAGATGGAGTCTGGACAGAAGCACCACGTCAATGCACTAATAAACGATGAATTTTGGCAAGAAGAAAGGGAAGAAAGGCTGCAACATGGAGATTTCCGTATTGAAAATTCTCTTTCATACGGCAGTAATCCCTGGTGTCGATCGACGCCTAATGAAAAGCCTCGATCGATGGAGATCCCTTCTACGATTTCGGATGACAACAGCTGCATCGTTCGACGCAACTATACCAGTATCGATCGACAGGAATCTCAACCCGACGCTCGACGCCAGGCGACCCTTATCGATCGACAAGATGCAGGACAGAGCCGATTACTAAGCACCAAGTCTAGTCTTTCAGTGCAACCATCAACCACTACCTCGGAGCAAAACACCTACACATCTGAGTCTGCCAAAACTGACAGACAAAGTGAGACACACCCTAGGAGAAGGAAGAAAATCCCAGAGCATCTGCGAAGAGAGCTAATGAACAAGAAATGGACGGCTTTACTAAAAGAGTTTTAAAAATTCCTTTAGATGTTCCTTATGATGAAGCCTATTATACTAAAAGATTGTGGATGTTCGATCGACCCAACATTCATCGGACAATCGACGCCCCACCATTCAGCATCGAACGACGCGCCTTCAAAACACCCAACTCAAAGCGGGTACACCTCTGAAGATGAGATAATCGAATACAAAAGACTTCATAGAAACAAGACGCACAAGCAATCCACATCGATCGACACCACCAACATGGCATCGATCGACACAGAAGATGAAGAAATAGTATCCGAATCAAATTCAACAGCCTACCGTAATAGAGAATACAGCTACCTTGAACCAGATATGTATGGAATCTTGCGGAACGCAGAAGGACAAGCTTGTACCATGGATGGCAGGATACTACGTGTTAGCAAGGAGGACATCACAGAGCCTACTCACCATGATCAATGGACCTCACCACGCACATATGGCTGCACAATCGATCGATGCGCATAGGACTGCATCGATCGATGCTCTACCAGAAGCAGAAGAGAACGATACATACATCAGCTTCATGAAAACAAGACGAGTTCGGAATTTGCAGAGAATGTAAGGGCAACGCAAGAGCCATAGATGGACCATTACTACACTTACCCAAAGAAGAAATTGCAGATGCAATCATTGCGAATAATGGATCAGGATTGATATTTGGATACCAGCATCAACGATCGCAATCGATCGACGCAAGCAATCACGCGTCGATCGATCCGGAGCACAGAGCAGAAAACCGCATATATCTTTAAGCACCTAGCTTGGTGGTTACATGGAACATGGACACAGAGCCTACAGAGATGGTCAGAGGATCTTTTACTATGAAAGAAAGATGAGTATGGAGTTTACAGAGATGAGTCCGCGTAAAGCTAGAGACATGGATGGCAACATTGTGGACATTAGCAAGAAAGACATCAGAGCAATTTTGGACAGAGCCAACAACAATGGCAGGAGCTTCCACCATTTACCAGAAGATGCAGAGTACACAATGCAATCAACACAACCAGAAGATGCCTACACTAAGGCAGATATTGAAGCCATGATCCAGGACTTATACAGAGCTCAAGAAATGTCTCATTGAAGATTTCTACAGAAGCATTGACGACGTCTACTATCATATAGACAGATGCCTCACAGAATTGACAGCACGCATGGCAACATTAGAAACAATTTTGCTGAATATCAGAGACAACATGCGACTTAACCAGCAGACACGACATCGATCGATGGTAGAGACTCACCATCGATCGACGCCGAGTTAAACAGAGAGACAAATACGGCTTACAAACTTTTGGAGGATAGGATGGACGAGATTACATTTTCCACTGACATTATGCAACGAATGGAAGATCAATCTTAGTACACTTCAGCAAGACTCAACACGCTACAGCGGACCATTAGCAATCTACAAGGAAGAATACATTCTGTAGAGGTTGCTAGAGAGATCATCAAGAACGAGAAAACAACAAGTGATGAAGCACTCATAGCTTTCATTAGCACCTGGTTCCAGAAGAGCAGAGAAGAAATCGACACTGTCTTCCAAGTGTTACTCACATCCTTATTAGCCCTAAGAACCAACGTCGGCAGCTAGGACTATAACAAGCGCTCGCAGTGTGGAGCAACCCACTATTAGGTAATTAAAGTATATTTTATATTTCATCTTCAACTAATTGTTTGTTTATATTTCTTTGTAGGTTTAGACACCCCGAGAACTACGACTATGCAGTTAGACATCGATCGACCGGCTGCCAGCGCAGTCCACTTCGACACGACTATAAACGCAGTCGACAACGACGGCACTTAACTGTGTACGATCGACAGGGGCCACAATCAGAACGCAGGTTCTATCTTTTCCTTGTTTTAAATTCGTACTTTTGATATCTCTCACCAACTAACGCGGACTACAAGTATAACATTGGAGACAGTGTAATTTAAGTCTGGAGGACAGTTTACTAACATTTTCTTAATGTTTTTCTATTTATATATAAGAGTAGAAATTTCCCAAGCATACCATAGGAAGGACCGAGAGCTCTAACCATCGATCGACACTCCAACATTGCATCGATCGATGTCCATATCAGAATTCGGGTATCGATTTCTACTCTAACCTATATTTACTTAGGTCTTTTTAATTATATTCTTTACCCATACTAGCTGGCTTTACACTGGGGAGCAGTCGTAATTTAAGTCTCGTTCTTGCTAACACTTTTGTACTATCTTTATTTTGAACTTTTCTCATATGCTATATAAGTTTTTCAAAATTTATTTTGTATCTGTGTCAAGAGAAGGGAACTATGATTTGAAACCTATTTTACGTACCAAACTATAAGCACACCATTTTAAAGAGTTGTTTGCAGAGATTACTAGAGATACCAGAAGTGGATCATCTTACCACTATATCTCACGTTGCTTAGAATAGTTTGAAGAACCAATGCTGACCTCCAACCTAATACTGATTTAAATCTATTTTGCTGCTTTTTCGGGCTTGGCATACATTGGATCGATTCCTCCTTCAGGTCTGAATGGTATAAAGTCTTTGCACTTTTTAGAATCTTTCTCGTCCTCTCCCTAGCATCACATATATAAAAGATGTGAAATAAATATTTCCTTGAGATGAAAGAGGGATAGGTAAAGTTACGTGGACCCATTATTCGCTATTCGAGAGGAATGCATCACACACATTGTTGGAGCGAGATGAGTAATATTACCAGTGACCCCGGTATTCGATCTACACTTTGTCATAATAATAATAATTTAATAATAATACATTAATAATAATAAAGAGAAAGAAAGAAAAGGATTCAGAGTAGAGAGGAAAAAGAGACATAAACAACTAGAATAAGACTACATAGCCCTGCTAATCAGATACCTGCATGGGGAATAAGAGCCCACTGTGTCCTTTGATCCGATACTTCCAAGGTAAAGCCGGCACTGTTATTTTATGCAAGAAATGAGGTGGCTAGGTCGACATTCAGATGATTATTCGCTAAGTGCTGAGTGAGAAGTGTATTTGGTTGCGTATACTAGGATATGGTATATAAAGGTTCTTTGTATTACTAACTTATAAAATGTGTGCCAGAGTAAGGTGATAGATATTTTACCGTATAGTATGTGGAGTCCTCGATTTTCTACCTCTCACAGCTTATTGCTTGAGACAAGCAAAAGATAAGTCTAGACAGGGAGTTGACCTATACCTCAGATTTTACCAGTTTATAGACCATGTTAAGCTCTCTTTTGAGTGGATTATGTGTGTCTAGCTATGTTTAAGTCTTTTCAGGTTCAGGAGCATTTTGAGAAGAATGAAGAAACTTGGAGTTTTTGAGCATTGTAGAGAAAGCATCCGGAGCCTGATGATTGATCGACGACAAGGAGTCGGTGTACGACCGATGGATAGTGATTATCGACTGCACAGTCGACGCGAAGACTGTGACGTCGATCGACGAGCTTACACATATTCACAGCCGGACATGAGCCCAAGTTAGAGAGACACATGACGGATTGCCCCTGACAGATTTTGACCTCTAATGCCCACCTATAACTGCACATGTATATGCATTGGAGGC
>CAJHQP010002251.1:0-90487 GCA_905132765.1 Moricandia arvensis
CGATCGAAGCGTCATTTGGACATCAAAAATAAGTGGTTAATCACCCTGAAGTTGAATCAATATCATAGGAGTTATGATGAAGAAGTTATCCCACTTTCAACCGAAGTTATTCCAGTTTACTCTGTTTGAAGATTTGACAATTTCTCTTGATTCTAATAAAACCAGAATGAATCACGATGTCAGAAGCTTCATTTTGACTCATAAATCAGTGGATAATCACCCTGAGTTAAATCAATATCATAGGAGTTATGATGAAGAAGTTATCCCACTTTCAACCGAAGTGATTCCAGTTTACCCTGTTTGGAGATTTGGCAATTTGTTTCTTGATTCTAATAAAACCAGAATGAATCACGATGCCAGAAGCTTGATTTTGAGTCATAAATCAGTGGAGAATCACCCTGATGTTGAATCAATATGATACGAGTTATGATGAAGAAAGTTATCCCACTTTCAACCGAAGTTATTCTAGTTTACTCTGTTTGAGATTTGACAATTTCTTATTGATTCTAATCAAACCAGAATGAATCACGATGTAAGAAAGCTTCATTTGGACACACAAATCAAGTGGTTAATCACCCTGAAGTTAATCAATATCATAGGAGTTATGATGAAGAAGTTATCCACTTTCAACTCGAAGTGATTCCAAGTTTACCCTGTTTGGAGATTTGGCAATTTGTTCTTGATTCTAATAAAACCAAAATGAATCACGATGTCAGAAGCTTGATTTTGACTCATAAATCAGTGGAGAATCACCCTGATGTTGAATCAATATCATACGAGTTAGATGAAGAAGTTTATCCCACTTTCAACCGAAGTTATTCTAGTTTACTGCTGTTTGAAGATTTGACAATTCTTATTGATTCTAATCATACCAGAATGAATCACGATGTAAGAACGATTCATTTGGACACAAAAATCAGTGGTTATCACCCTGAAGTTAAATCAATATCATAGGAGTTATGATGAAGAAGTTATCCCACTTTCAACCGAAGTGATTCCAGTTTACCCTGTTTAGAGATTTGACAAATTGTTCCTTGATTCAATAAAACCACGAAAATGAATCACGATTCCAGAAGCTTGATTTTGACTCATAAAATCCAGTGGAGAATCAACCCCTCGACGTTGAAATCAATATCAATAACGAGTTATGATGAAAAAAGTAATCCGCACTTTCAAACCGAAGTTATTCTAGTTTACTCTGTTTGGAGATTGGACAATTTCTTATTGATTCTAATCAAAACAGAATGAATCACGATGTAAGAAGGTTCATTTGGACACATAAATCAGTGAGTTAATCACCTTGAAGTTAAATCAATATCATAGGAGTTATGATGAAGAAGTTATCCCACTTTCAACGAAGTGATTCCAAGATTTACCCTGTTTGGAGATTTAGCAATTTTTCTTGATTCTAATAAAACCAAAATGAATCACGATGTCCAGAAGCTTGATTTTGACTCATAAATCAGTGGAGAATCACCCTGATGTTGAATCAATATCATACGAGTTATGATGAAGAAGTTATCCCACTTTCAACCGAAGTTATTCTAGTTTACTCTGTTTGAAGATTTGACAATTTCTTATTGATTCTAATCAACCAGAATGAATCACGATGTAAGAAGCTTCTTTGGACACACAAATCAGTGGTTAATCACCCTGAAGTTAAATCAATATCATAGGAGTTATGATGAAGAAGTTATCCCACTTTCAACCGAAGTGATTCCAGTTTACCCTGTTTGGAGATTTGGCAATTTGTTCTTGATTCTAATAAAACCAGAATGAATCACGATGTCAGAAGCTTGATTTTGACTCATAAATCAGTGGAGAATCACCCTGATGTTGAATCAATATCATACGAGTTATGATGAAGAAGTTATCCCACTTTCAACCGAAGTTATTCTAGTTTACTCTGTTTGAGATTTGACAATTTCTTATTGATTCTAATCAAACCAGAATGAATCACGATGTAAGAAGCTTCATTTGGACACACAAATCAGTGGCTAATAACCCTGAAGTTGAATAAATATCATAGGAGTTATGATGAAGAAGTTATCCCACTTTCAACCGAAGTGATTCCAGATTACTCTATTTGGAGATTTGGCAATTTGTTCTTGATTCTAATAAAACCAGAATGAATCACGATGTCCAGAAGCTTGATTTTGACTCATAAATCAGTGGAGAATCACCCTGATGTTGAATCAATATAATACGAGTTATGATGAAGAAGTTATCCCACTTTCAACCGAAGTTATTCTAGTTTACTCTGTTTGGAGATTTGACAATTTCTTATTGATTCTAATCAAACCAGAATGAATCACGATGTAAGAAGCTTCATTTGGACACACAAATCAGTGGTTAATCACCCTGAAGTTAAATCAATATCATAGGAGTTATGATGAAGAAGTTATCCCACTTTCAACCGAAGTGATTCCAGTTTACCCTGTTTGGAGATTTGGCAATTTGTTCTTGATTCTAATAAAACCAAATGAATCACGATGTCAGAAGCTTGATTTTGACTCATAAATCAGTGGAGAATCACCCTGATGTTGAATCAATATCATACGAGTTATGATGAAGAAGTTATCCCACTTTCAACCGAAGTTATTCTAGTTTTACTCTGTTTGAAGATTTGACAATTTCTTATTGATTCTAATCAAACCAGAATGAATCACGATGTAAGAAGCTTCATTTGGACACACAAATCAGTGGTTAATCACCCTGAAGTTAAATCAATATCATAGGAGTTATGATGAAGAAGTTATCCCACTTTCAACCGAAGTGATTCTAGTTTACCCTGTTTGGAGATTTGGCAATTTGTTCTTGATTCTAATAAAACCAGAATGAATCACGATGTCAGAAGCTTGATTTTGACTCATAAATCAGTGGAGAATCACCCTGATGTTGAATCAATATCATACGAGTTATGATGAAGAAGTTATCCCACTTTCAACCGAAGTTATTCTAGTTTTCTCTGTTTGAAGATTTGACAATTTCTTATTGATTCTAATAAAAAAAGAATGAATCACGATGTAAGAAGATTCATTTGGATACATAAATAAGTGGTTAATCACCCTGAAGTTAAATCAATATCATAGGAGTTATGATGAAGAAGTTATCCCACTTTCAACCGAAGTGATTCCAGTTTACCCTGTTTGGAGATTTGGCAATTTATTCTTGATTCTAATAAAACCAGAACGAATCACGATGTCAGAAGCTTGATTTTGACTCATAAATCAGTGGAGAATCACCCTGAAGTTGAATCAATATCATACGAGTTATGATGAAGAAGTTATCCCACTTTCAACCGAAGTTATTCTAGTTTACTCTGTTTGGAGATTTGACAATTTCTTATTGATTCGAATCAAAACAGAATGAATCAAGATGTAAGAAGCTTCATTTGGACACACAAATCAGTGGTTAATGACCCTGAAGTTGAATCAATATCATAGGAGTTATGATGAAGAAGTTATCCCACTTTCAACCGAAGTGATTCCAGTTTACCCTGTTTGGAGATTTGGCAATTTGTTCTTGATTCTAATAAAACCAAAATGAATCACGATGTCAGAAGCTTGATTTTGACTCATAAATCAGTGGAGAATCACCCTGATGTTGAATCAATATCATACGAGTTATGATGAAGAAGTTATCCCACTTTCAACCGAAGTTATTCTAGTTTTCTCTGTTTGAAGATTTGACAATTTCTTATTGATTCTAATCACACCAGAATGAATCACGATGTAAGAAGCTTCATTTGGACACACAAATCAGTGGTTAATCACCCTGAAGTTAAATCAATATCATAGGAGTTATGATGAAGAAGTTATCCCACTTTCAACCGAAGTGATTCCAGTTTACCCTGTTTGGAGATTTGGCAATTTGTTCTTGATTCTAATAAAACCAGAATGAATCACGATGTCAGAAGCTTGATTTTGACTCATAAATCAGTGGAGAATCACCCTGATGTTGAATCAATATCATACGAGTTATGATGAAGAAGTTATCCCACTTTCAACCGAAGTTATTCTAGTTTACTCTGTTTGGAGATTTGACAATTTCTTATTGATTCTAATCAAACCAGAATGAATCAAGATGTAAGAAGCTTCTTTTGGACACACAAATCAGTGGTTAATCACCCTGAAGTTAAATCAATATCATAGGAGTTATGATGAAGAAGTTATCCCACTTTCAACCGAAGTGATTCCAGTTTACCCTGTTTGGAGATTTGGCAATTTGTTCTTGATTCTAATAAAACCAGAATGAATCACGATGTCAGAAGCTTGATTTTGACTCATAAATCAGTGGAGAATCACCCTGATGTTGAATCAATATCATACGAGTTATGATGAAGAAGTTATCCCACTTTCAACCGAAGTTATTCTAGTTTACTCTGTTTGAAGATTTGACAATTTCTTATTGATTCTAATCAACCAGAATGAATCACGATGTAAGAAGCTTCCTTTGGACACACAAATCAGTGGTTAATCACCCTGAAGTTAAATCAATATCATAGGAGTTATGATGAAGAAGTTATCCCACTTTCAACCGAAGTGATTCCAGTTTACCCTGTTTGGAGATTTGGCAATTTGTTCTTGATTCTAATAAAACCAGAATGAATCACGATGCCAGAAGCTTGATTTTGACTCATAAATCAGTGGAGAATCACCCTGATGTTGAATCAATATCATACGAGTTGTGATGAAGAAGTTATCCCACTTTCAACCGAAGTTATTCTAGTTTACTCTGTTTGAAGATTTGACAATTTCTTATTGATTCTAATCAAACAGAATGAATCACGATGTAAGAAGCTTCATTTGGACACACAAATCAGTGGTTAATCACCCTGAAGTTAAATCAATATCATAGGAGTTATGATGAAGAAGTTATCCCACTTTCAACCGAAGTGATTCCAGTTTACCCATGTTTGGAGATTTGGCAATTTGTTCTTGATTCTAATAAAACCAGAATGAATCACGATGTCAGAAGCTTGATTTTGACTCATAAATCAGTGGAGAATCACCCTGATGTTGAATCAATATCATACGAGTTATGATGAAGAAGTTATCCAACTTTCAACCGAAGTTATTCTAGTTTACTCTGTTTGAAGATTTGACAATTTCTTATTGATTCTAATCAACCAGAATAAATCACGATGTAAGAAGCTTCATTTGGACACAAAATCAGTGGTTAATCACCCTAAAGTTAAATCATATCATAGGAGTTATGATGATAGAAGTTATCCCACTTTCAACAGAAGTGATTCCAGTTACCATGTTTGGAGATTTGGCAATTTGTTCTTGATTCTAAATGAATCACTATGTCAGAAGCTTGATTTTGACTCATAAATCAGTGGAGATCACCCTGAGGTTGAATCAATATCAAGGAGGTTATGATGAAGAAGTTATCCCACTTTCAACCGAAGTGATTCCTAGTTTATCACTGTTTGGAGATTTGACAATTTCTTTTGATTTAATAAAACAGAAATGAATCACGATGTAAGAAGCTTGATTTTGACTCATAAATCAGTGGAGAATCACCCTGATGTTCAATCAATATCATACGAGTTATGATGAAGAAGTTATCCCACTTTCAATCGAAGTTATTCTAGTTTACTCTGTTCGAAGATTTGACAATTTCTTATTGATTCTAATCATTCCAGAATGAATCACGATGTAAGAAGATTCTTTTGGAAACAAAAATAAGTGGTTAATCACCCTGAAGTTAAATCAATATCATAGGAGTTATGATGAAGAAGTTATCCCACTTTCAAACGAAGTGATTCTAGTTTACTCTGTTTGGAGATTTGGTAATTTATTCTTGATTATAATAAAACAAGAATGAATCACATGTCAGAAGCTTGATTTTGAGTCAGAAATCAGTGGAGAATCACCCTGACGTTGAATCAATATGATACGAGTTATGATGAAAAAGTTATCCCACTTTCAACCGAAGTTATTCTAGTTTACTCTGTTTGGAGATTTGACAATTTCTTATTGATTCAATCAAAACAGAATGAATCAAGATGTAAGAAGCTTCATTTGGACACACAAATCAGTGGTTAATGACCCTAAAGTTAAATCAATATCATAGGAGTTATGATAAAGAAGTTATCCCACTTTCAACCGAAGTGATTCCAGTTTACCCTGTTTGGAGATTTGGCAATTTGTTCTTGATTCTAATAAAAACCAAATGAATCACGATGTCAGAAGCTTGATTTTGACTCATAAATCAGTGGAGAATCACCCTGATGTTGAATCAATATCATACGAGTTATGATGAAGAAGTTATCACACTTTCAACCGAAGTTATTCTAGTTTTCTCTGTTTGAAGATTTGACAATTTCTTATTGATTCTAATCAAACCAGAATGAATCACGATGTAAGAAGCTTCCTTTGGACACACAAATCAGTGGTTAATCACCCTGAAGTTAAATCAATATCATAGGAGTTATGATGAAGAAGTTATCCCACTTTCAACCGAAGTGATTCTAGTTTACCCTGTTTGGAGATTTGGCAATTTGTTCTTGATTCTAATGAAACCAAATGAATCACGAGGCCAGAAGCGTGATTTTGAGACATAAATCAGTGGAGAATCACCCTGATGTTGAATCAATATGATACGAGTTATGATGAAAAAGTTATCCCACTTTCAACCGAAGTTATTCTAATTTACTATGTTTGGAGATTTGACAATTTCTTATTGATTTGAAACAAAACAGAATGAATCAAGATTTAAGAAGCTTCATTTGGACACACAAAATAGTGGTTAATGACCCTAAAGTTAAATCAATATCATAGGAGTTATGATAAAGAAGTTATCCCACTTTCAACCGAAGTGATTCCAGTTTATCATGTTTGAAGATTTGGCAATTTGTTCTTGATTCTAATAAAACCAGAATGAATCAAAAGTCAGAACTTGATTTTGACTCATCAATCAGTGGAGAATCACCCTGATGTTTAATCAATATCATACGAGTTATGATGAAGAAGTTATCCAACTTTCAATCGAAGTTATTCTAGTTTACTCTGTTTGAAGATTTGACAATTTCTTATTGATTCTAATCATACCAGAATAAATCAAGATGTAAGAAGCTTCATTTGGACACACAAATAAGTGGTTAATGACTCTAAAGTTAAATCAATATCATAGGAGTTATGATATAGAAGTTATCCCACTTTCAACAGAAGTGATTCCAGTTTACCATGTTTGGAGATTTGGCAATTTGTTCTTGATTCTTAAATGAATCACTATGTCAGAAGCTTGATTTTGACTCATAAATCAGTGGAGAATCACCCTGAGGTTGAATCAATATCATAGGAGTTATGATGAAGAAGTTATCCAACTTTTAACCGACGTGATTCTAGTTTTATCCTGTTTGAGATTTAACAATTTCTTCTTGTTTCTAATCAAAGCAGAATGAGTCACGATTTAAGAAGCTGATTTGGACTCATAAATCAGTGTATAATCACCCAGAAGTTTAATCAAATCATAGGAGTTATGATAAAGAAGTTATCCCACTTTTAACCCAAGTGACTCCAGTTTATCATGTTTTGAGATTTGGCATTCTTTTCTTGATTCTAATCAAGCCAGAATGAGTCACGATTTAAGAATCTTGATTTGGACTCATAAATCAGTGTATAATCACCCTGAAGTTGAACCAATATCATAGGATTTATGATGAAGAAGTTATCCCACTTTCAACCGACGTGATTCCAGTTTATCCTATTTGGAGATTTTCAATTTTTCTTGATCCTAATCAAACCAGAATGAATCACTATGTAAGAAGCTGGATTTGGGCTCATAAATCAGTGTATAATCACCCTGAAGTTGAATCAATATCATAGGAGTTATGATGAAGAGGTTATCCCACTTTTAACCCAAGTGATTCCAGTTTACCCTGTTTTGAGATTTGGCAATTTCTTCTTGATTTTAATCAAAGCAGAATGAGTCACGATTTAAGAAGCTTGATTTGGACTAATAAATCAGTGTATAATCACCCTGAAGTTTAATCAATATCATAGGAGTTATGATGAAAAGTTATCCCACTTTTAACCGAGGTGATTCCAGTTTATCCTGTTTGGATATTTTGCAATTTCTTCTTGAGTCTAATTAAACCAGAATGAATCATGAGGTAATAAAATTGATTTGGACTAATAAATCAGTGTATAATTACCATGAAATTGAACCAATATCATAGGAGTTATGATGAAGAAGTTATCTCACTTTCAACCGAAGTGATTCCAGTTTACCCTGTTTGAAGATTTTGCAATTTCTTCTTGATTCTAATAAAACCAGAATGAATCACGATGTAAGAATCTTGATTTGGATTCATAAATCGGTGTATAATTACCCTGAAGTTGAATCAATATCATAGGAGGTATGATGAAGAAGTTATCCCACTTTTAACCGAAGTAATTCCGGTTTACTCTGTTTTGAGATTTGGCAATTTCTTCTTGATCCTAATCAAAGCAGAATGAGTCACGATTTAAGAAGCTTTATTTGGACTCATAAATCAGTGTACAATGACCCTGAAGTTGAATCAATATCATAGGAGTTATGATGAAGAAGTTATCCTACTTTTAACCGAAGTGATTCCAGTTTACCATGTTTGGAGATTTGGCAATTTCTTCTTGATTCTAATCAAACCAGAATGAATCACGATGTAAGAAGCTTGATTTGGACTCATAAATCAGTGGAAATCACCCTGAAGTTGAATCAATATCATACGAGTTATGATGAAGAAGTTATTCCACTTTTAACCGACGTGATTCTAGTTTACCCTATTTGAGATTTGCAATTTCTTCTTGATTCTAATCAAACAGAATGAATCAACGATTAAGAAGCTTGATTTGGACTCATAAATCAGTGTATAATCACCCTGAAGTTTAATCAATATCATAGGAGTTATGATGAATAAATTATCCCACTTTTAACCCAAGTGATTCCAGTTTATCATGTTTGAGATTTGGCAATTTTTTATTGATTCTAATCAAACTAGAATGAGTCACGATTTAAGAAGCTTGATTTGGACTCATAAATCAGTGTATAATCACCCTGAATTTGAACCAATATCATAGGAGTTATGATGAAGAAGTTATCCCACTTTCAACCGACGTGATTCCAGTTTACCCTATTTGGAGATTTTTCAATTTTCTTGATCCTAATCAAACCAGAATGAATCACGATGTAAGAAGCTGGATTTGGGCTCATAAATGAGTGTATATTCACCCTGAAGTTGAATCAATATCATAGGAGTTATGATGAAGAAGTTATCCCACTTTTAACCGAAGTGATTACAGTTTACCCTATTTGGAGATTTTTCAATTTCTTCTTGATTCTAATCAAACCAGAATGAATCACTATGTAAGAAGCTGGATTTGGGCTCATAAATCAGTGTATAATCACCCTGAAGTTGAATCAATATCATAGGAGTTATGATGTAGAAGTTATCCAACTTTTAACCCAAGTGATTCCAGTTTACCATGTTTTGAGATTTGGCAATTTCTTCTTGATTCTGATCAAAGCAGAATGAGTCACGATTTAAGAAGCATAATTTGGACTCATAAATCAGTGTAAAATCACCCTGAAGTTGAATCAATATCATAGGAGTTATGATGTAGAAGTTATCCCACTTTTAACCGACGTGATTCTAGTTTACCCTATTTGGAGATTTTTCAATTTCTTCTTGATCCTAATCAACCCAGAATGAATCACGATGTAAGAAGCTGGATTTGGGCTCATAAATGAGTGTATATTCACCCTGAAGTTGAATCAATATCATAGGAGTTATGATGAAGAAGTTATCCCACTTTTAACCGAAGTGATTACGGTTTACCATGTTTGGAGATTTTGCAATTTATTCATAATTCTAATCAAACAGAATGAATCACGATGTAAGAAGCTTTATGTGGACTCATAAATCAGTGGATCATCACCATGAAGTTGAATCAATATCATAGGAGTTATGATGAAGAAGTTATCCCACTTTTAACCGAAGTGATTTCAGTTTACCCTTTTTGTAGATTTTAAAATTTCTTCTTGATTATAATCAAACCAAAATAAATCACTAATTAAGAAGCTTTATTTGGACTCATAAATCAGTGGATGACTACCCTGAAGTTGAATCAATATCATAGGAGTTATGACGAAGAAGTTATCCCAATTTTAACAGAAGTGATTCCACTTTATCCTGTTTGGAGATTTGGCAGTTTCTTCTTGATTCAAATCAAAGTAGAATGAGTCATGATTTAAGAAGCTTGATTTGGACTCATAAATCAGTGGATAATTACCCTGAAGTTGAATCAATATCATAGGAGTTATGATGAAGAAGTTATCCCACTTTTAACCGAAGTGATTCTGGTTTACCCTCTTTGGAGATTTGGCAATTCTTTATGATTCTAATTAAACCAAAATGAACCACGATCTAAGAGACTTGATTTAAAATCATAAATCATTCGATAATAACCCTGAACTTGAACCAATATCATAGGAGTTATGATGAAGAAGTTATCCCACTTTCAACCGAAGTGATTCCAGTTTACCCTATTTGGAGATTTTTCAATTTCTTCTTGATTCTAATCAAACCAGAATGAATCACGATGTAAGAAACTTGATTTGGATTCATTAATCAGTTTATAATTACCCTGAAGTTGAATCAATATCATAGGAGTTATGAAGTAGAAGTTATCCAACTTTTAACCCAAGTGATTCTAGTTTACCATGTTTTGAGATTTGGCAATTTCTTCTTGATTCTGATCAAAGCAGAATGAGTCACATTTAAGAAGCATAATTTGGACTCATAAATCAGTGTATAATCACCCTGAAGTTGAATCAATATCATAGGAGTTATGATGTAGAAGTTATCCCACTTTTTACCGACGTGATTCTAGTTTACCCTGTTTTGAGATTTGGCAATTTCTTCTTGATTCTATCAAAGCAGAATGAGTCACGATTTAAGAAGATTTATTTGGGCTCATAAATCAGTGTATAATCACCCTGAAGTTGAATCAATATCATAGGAGTTATGATGAAAAGTTTGTGAAACCCGAATTTTCGAAATAATAAAATAAATAAATAATCTGAAATCTCATAAATAACTCGAAACACCATAAATCCAAAGATAAAATAAACTGAATAAATGTCGATAATAAAATATACTAGAAGTCTGAAAATAACACGAGAGAAATCCGTCTAAAAGCACCAATCCAATAGAATCACTCCTGCTCGTCAGTCTCACCTGAGAGGGGGAAAAAGGAAGAGGGTGAGTAACAGGAGAGTCACTCAGTGAGGTATGGGATGCTAGACACGCAAACCACTGACTAGATAAATAGAACTCTCTCTATGGAAGCTTAGCTCTAACACAAACAAACACGACGCCTATGGCATCACACCGAACAAACAATGCGCTGATAGTGCATAACTAGCTCATACACCCCGCATTCTCCTCATATGGATATACGACATCATAATGAGCGTCGCTAGCCCAGACATCTCTGGACCCCCGCCCGTAACCAATAAGCGTCGAATGCAAACGTCTCTGCACCACGCCCCACACAATATGTCGATAGCCCAGACGTCTCTGAGCCCCCGCCCTCAATATGCGTCGATAGCCCGGATGTCTCCGAATCCCCGCCCTCATAAGCGTTGCTAATCCAGATCTCTCTGAACAGCCGCCCTCATCACATAGTCCCTACTCATATCTATGTATATGTATATGTATATATATATATATATATAACTGTTAGAATAAGTGTGTTTAGTGTCTGGTTTGTGTGTAGGAGATGAAGAACAGGAATAATGAGAGAGAAGGTAGAGAGAGTCCGAGAGAGAGAATATAGAGAAAGAGAGAGACGAGAATAGGTTAATGAGGAATTGTATTCGTTTCCTCAATAGTTTCTTAGGATACATACATAAATAGAGAAACAAGTTGACTGAGAAATGAATAAACTAATAGGTCTGAGCAAGGCAGAGAGCAGTCTGGACCAGGCAGATGGCTCGTCCAGCTTAGGTGAAAGTGACTGGTCCTTATGTCTCTCTCATCTGATCCAAACCTTAACTAAGCATGTGATCTTCTTCTGTCTTGACTCCAACGGCTCCTTTTCTCTTGCTATCCAAACCTTAACTAAGCATGTGATCTTCTTCTGTCTTGACTCCAACGGCTCCTTTTCTCTTGCTGAAGCTTAGACAGATATTTAAACAAGTCTTTCCCGGTTAGACTCTCCTCTTGTTTGTCGTGTAAGTCAAGTTAGGTCTAGGATGTACGGACTGTACGGATCAGTTCACTCTTGATCATCTGGAATGCTTCTCTTGTCTTGATCTCTTAACTCTTGCCATTCACTTCATGTCAACACTGCATCCTCTTGTTTATTGCTTCATGTTCACACTCCCCCTCAAGCTTGACTATGGGAAACCAGTCAAGCTGGGATACCATGAAGCATTCCCTCATTAAAACCTTACTTGAAAAAAAACACTAGGGATAAAAACCAAGCAAGGAAAAAGAGTAGAATATTTCATGGCAAGAGGATTAGTGACATGTGAGGTCCATGAGTCCAAGTCTAGGATGAATGGACTCACAAACCTTGCTGCTGGCTGCCTTAGTGAATATATCAGCCAGTTGATCTTCACTTCTGGTATAGCATGGGAGAATGACTTGATGTTCCACTGGCAATCCACCTCTATATGTTCGGTTCTCTCATGGAATACTGAGTTGGATGCAATGTGTATGGCTGCCTGATTATCACAGTGCATTGTCATGGGTGTAGTGATCTCGATACCCAAGTCCCTTAGCAATCCCTTGATCCATATGAGTTCACTAGTTAGCTTTCTCATAGATCGGTATTCTGCCTCAGCACTTGAGCAAGATACCACCTTATGCTTCTTGCTTTTCCATGTGACCAAGTTTCCTCCTATGAAGGTGCAATAGCATGTGGTTGATCTTCTATCAACTCTGTCTCCAGCCCAATCAGCATCACAATATCCTACAACTTCAGTACTCTTGTTGCACGCCATCCACACACCTTGACCATGAGCCTCTCTTAAGTATCTCAAGATCCTCTTCACCATGTTCCAGTGATGAACTTTGGGGGCTTGCATGTGTTGACTCACTTGGTTCACAGCAAAGCACACATCTGGACGAGTAATGGTTAGGTAGATTAGCTTTCCAACCATCCTCCTATACTTCTTGACATCTTGAAAGGGTGTATCTTCAAACTCCCCCTCTCGCAGTACCTTGTAGCCTTCTTCCAATGGGGTTTTGGCCTGTCTTCCTCCAAGGTTTCCTGCCTCATTTAAAATTTCAAGTGTGTACTTCCTTTGTGATAAGAAAAGCCCCTCTCTAGATCGGCATATTTCAATCCCAAGGAAGTACTTTAGCTCTCCTAAATCCTTAATATCAAATGCTGTTTTAAGAAAGGTTTTAGTTGAGATGATACCTCCCTTGTCACTACCAGAGATGATAATGTCATCTACATAGACAAGAATGACTACAATTCCTTGCTGGCTGGTTAGTGTGAAGAGTGTATGATCAGCTTCAGATTTCACAAAGCCTTTTCCATTGAGTGTTGTGCTCAGCTTGTGATACCAGGCCCTTGGTGATTGCTTCAAGCCATAGATTACCTTCTTTAGCCTTAGAACATTTCCTGGTTTTACAAGACTCTCTAAGCCAGGAGGTGGTCACATGTACACTTCATCTTCCAACTCTCCTTGTAGGAATGCATTTTCACATCCATTTGCCATAGCTCCCATTCCAAGTTAACAGCAATTGAGAGAACAATTCTTATTGTATGTAGTTTAGCCACTGGTGCAAAAGTATCAATGTAGTCCTCTCCATAAGTTTGAGTGAATCCCCTTGCTACTAGTCTAGTCTTTTTCTCTCTGGTTTCCCATTTGCTAGATACTTGATAGTGAAGATCCATCTACTTGTCACTGCCTTCTTGCCTTTAGGAAGTTAACTTCATACCATGTATCATTTGCTATTATAGCATCAGTCTCTTTCCCAACTGACTCTCTCCACTCCTCATGTTCCATGGCTTCCTGATATGACCTTGGTATCCATTCTTGATCCAACTTGTTGAATAAGATGGTTAAATGATAGAGGACGCATAGAGGATTGGGGAGGAAGTGAGTTTGGGGTGTCCGTACAAGTGACCGTACAAGAGGCCGTACAAGTGGCCGTACACCCAAACTCACCTTGAAGGAGAAGTTACCCGGGGAACAAGTAACTCAACCAAGAGTTACCTTTACCACTTACCACGCGGATAAAGCTTGACCAAAGGGATAAGAGAGGCACGTCTGACAGGCTGGCTCATGGCTGGAAAGGAAGAGCATCTGGTCAAGATGCCTTTAGCATCAAGCGTGTGGAGCTTCTGGTCCAAGCATTTCAAATAGACGCTCCTCCCCGGATTGACTACACATGCTTTGGTCTTAGTTTACGTTGAACCTTATCCTAATCTTCCTCTATATATTGTAAACCTTGCTTACCATCAATCATAACGAGCATTTCAGTCTCTCTCTCTTGTTTATCTCTCTAAACTCTCTCTAATGGTTTCTTAAGTCTACCCGGATTCTCTTTACTTTCTTGTCAAGTCTCTCTATTCTCTCTATTCTTCACTCTATCTTCTGTTTATACTCAAGTTTCTCTCAAGATTTCATGGTATCAGAGCCAGGTTCTCTTAGATCTGGGTTGTGATTGTTGAAGAACTCAAGAACACTCTTTTTGATCCGAAATCACAAGATGGAGAACACCAAGACTACAGTCATTCCGGTTACACTTAAAGGTGGGAACTACTTGTTATGGTCTCGTGTAGTGAAGACCGCAGTGGGAAGTAAGGGCCTGTGGAGCCATGTCCTAGAAGATGAAGCTCCAAAGATCATCACTAAAGAAGGTGATAGGGAGGTGGTCGTGTGTGATGAAGTGAAGTGGATGCAAGAAGATCTACTGGTAATGTCTATCCTTCAAAGTTCATTGGATCCGTCCATTTTGGAAGCTTATAGCTACTGTGAGAAGGCAAAAGACTTGTGGGATACACTTCAGAAGGTGTATGGAAACATCTCAAACCTCACTAGGGTATTTGAGATAAAGAGGGCCATCAACAACCTTGCCCAAGAAGACATGGAGTTTACCAAGCATTTGGGAAAGTTTAGAGCTTTATGGTCAGAGCTTGAGATGCTGAGGCCAAGTACTACTGATCCTGATGAGCTAATGAAAGGCGTGAGCAAGATAAGGTCTTTGGACTACTACTCACACTCAACTCCTCCTATAACGATCTTATCAAGCATATCCTGAGGTCAGAGAAGCTGCCAACCCTTGAAGAAGTATGCTCACAAATCCAGAAGGAGCAAGGGTCATTAGGACTCTTTGGAGGAAAGGGGGAGCTCACACTAGCTAACCAAGCTGAGGTGCCTCAAGCAAACAAGGTCAACAGATATGAAGATAGGCGTGGCAATGGAAGCTATGAGGAAAGGAGGTTTAATGGTAACTGTGATCATTGCAAGAGACATGGTCACAAGAAGAATCAGTGCTGGATCCTTCACCCTCATCTCAAACCGGCCAAGTTCAACAAGGAGAGGGAAGCAAGGGCAAATGTCACATATGGAGCAAGTGATCAACATGGAACTGGTGCCTCAAGCCGTTCAAATGAAGCTGAGAATCGAGAAGGGGGTGAGAACAAGGCTTTGGTAACTTACACTGCCCACCAGACCAACCAGCCAACCAGGACCAATGAGCATGAGTTCATCCGGAGGTCAGACATGGATGCACTCATCAAAATGCTCAAGGAGAATGGTAAAACTCTTGGTACTGTCAATGGGTATTCATTTGGTGCATCTAAGACTGCTAGTGTCCTTGATCATACTGATAATGCTTATACTCATGCTAGGATAGTTGGTCAATCTCATACTGCTCATAACATGACTAAACCTTTAATAATTGATTCTGGTGCATCTCATCATATGATAAGTGATACTAGTCTTATTAGAGATATAGAACCAGCAAATGGACATGTTATGATTGCTAATGGAGATAGAATTCCAATTAGAGGTATAGGCAAGTTGAAACTGTTTGATAAGGAGACTAGAGCCTTTTATATGCCTGAATTCACCTCAAACCTATTGTCTGTCAAGAAATGCACCACTGATCTTAATTGTAATGTTATCTTTAGCCCTAATGATGTGAAGTTTCAGGATATTGAGAGCAGTCAGTTGGTTGGACAAGGAGTGACAAAAGGAGATCTATATTTGCTTGAAGAGCTTACTTCTTTTCCTGATCATAGATGTTCATTTACTTCTGTTTCTACTTCTGGTTTGAATAAGAATGCTTTGTGGCATGCTAGACTAGGACATCCTCATGTTAGAGCTTTAAACTTAATGGTTCCAGGTGTTGTGTTTGAAAATAATGATTGTGAAGCTTGTATCTTAGGCAAGCATTGTAAGACTGTGTTTCATAAATCCACAACTATCTATGATCATTGCTTTGATTTGATTCACTCGGATGTGTGGACTGCCCCTTGTTTGTCTAGGGAGAACCATAAATATTTTGTTACATTCATAGATGAGAAATCTAAATACACCTGGATAACCTTGATTCCATCTAAAGATAGGGTGCTTGATGCATTTAGAAACTTTCAAAACTATGTGACTAACCATTTCAATGCCAAGCTCAAAATTTTTAGATCAGATAATGGTGGAGAGTATACAAGTCAAGCATTCAAGCAACACCTATCTCAGCATGGAATTCTTCATCAAACAAGCTGTCCCTATACACCTCAACAAAATGGAGTGGCAGAGAGAAAGAACAGACACCTTATGGAGGTAGCACGGTCTATGATGTTCCAAGCTAATGTCCCAAAGAGGTTCTGGAGTGATGCAGTTGCTACTGCGTGTTACCTGATTA
This sequence comes from Moricandia arvensis, assembly GCA_905132765.1. Classification (NCBI taxonomy): domain Eukaryota; kingdom Viridiplantae; phylum Streptophyta; class Magnoliopsida; order Brassicales; family Brassicaceae; genus Moricandia; species Moricandia arvensis. Next base: position 16,883 of record CAJHQP010002251.1, read on the forward strand.
ATAGAACTCCAACCAGGATCCTTGAGGATAAGTCACCATTTGAGGTTTTGAACAAGCATAGACCAACCTTAGACCATCTCCGGGTCTTTGGTTGCCTTTGTTTTGTTCTCAAACCAGGAGAGCTAAGGAACAAGTTGGAAGCAAAGAGCACAAAAGGGATGTTCATAGGGTACTCGCCAACTCAAAAGGGTACAAGTGTTATGATCCAATAACAAGAAGAGTTCTGGTGTCAAGGGATGTGAAGTTTGTGGAGGATAGAGGTTTCTATGAAGAGAAGAACCAGACAGAGTTGAAAGACTTAGCTACTGACAAGGCATCTAATTTGAGGATTATCCTGGAGAGTCTTGGAATTAACATGTCTCAAGATCAACAACCTGGAGGAGGACATCATCAAGGTCCCCCCACCACTGAAGGAAATCAAGCTCCCCACCTTGATCATGAGGGGGGGGAATGGAATTGAAACTGATCATGATCAAGATGAGGAAGGATCAGGCATTCATGATCAAGATGTGGATCAAGGAAATGTGGAGGAAGAAGGAGGAGATGAGCAAGATGAGCATGAAGAAGGAGAGGTAGAACAACCTCAACCTGCGGTTCAACCACTGAGGAGGAGTACAAGAGTGAGAAACCCTCCATCAAACTGGATAAACACCAGAGTATATTACAATGCGCAGGCTGTGGAACATCCATCTCAAGTATCTTGCTCTCTAGCATTTTATCCTAAAGATCACTGTGCCTTTATGACAAGTCTGGATGAGAGTTATGTTCCAGCATCCTATGAGGAGGCAATCAAGGATAAGGAGTGGAAGGAATCAGTAGGAGCTGAGGCTGATGCAATGGTTAAGAATGATACTTGGTATGAGAGTGAGCTACCAAGAGGGAAGAAGGCAGTGTCTAGTAGATGGATCTTCACAATCAAGTACCTAGCAAATGGGAAGGTAGACAGAAAGAAGACTAGATTGGTTGCTAGAGGATTTACTCAGACTTATGGTGAAGACTACCTAGATACTTTTGCTCCAGTTGCAAAGCTCCACACCATTAGAATAGTATTGTCAGTAGCAGTGAATCTGGAATGGGGTCTTTGGCAAATGGATGTGAAGAATGCATTCCTACAAGGAGAACTTGAAGATGAAGTCTATATGTATCCTCCACCTGGTTTGGAACATTTGGTGAAGAAAGGAAACGTTCTAAGGTTGAAGAAAGCTATATATGGTCTTAAGCAGTCACCAAGAGCTTGGTACAACAAACTCAGCACCACCTTGAATGGAAGAGGCTTCAAAAGGTCTGAACTCGATCACACCCTCTTCACACTCACTACATCCTCAGGTATAGTTGTCCTTCTAGTATATGTTGATGATATCATCATTACTGGAAGTGATAAGGCAGGTATACAATCTACTAAAGACTATCTAAAATCTGTCTTTGAAATTAAAGATTTGGGGGAGATGAAATACTTTCTTGGAATTGAGTTATGTAGGTCTAAGGAAGGTTTATTTCTGTCCCAAAGAAAGTATACACTTGATCTTTTGAAAGATGCAGGGATGTATGGAGGGAAGACATCTAGAACTCCTCTTGAAGATGGATATAAAGTTCCACGTGAGGGGGAGATTGAAGACAGTCCACCATTTCAAGATGCCAAGCTTTATAGAAAGCTTGTTGGTAAGTTGATTTACTTAACCATAACAAGACCTGATATATGCTTTGCTGTGAATCAGGTGAGTCAACATATGCAAGCCCCAAAGGAGCATCACTGGAACATGGTGAATAGATTACTCATGTACCTGAATGGATCAATCAATCAAGGAGTATGGATGGGTTGCAACAAGAGCACTGAAGTGGTAGGGTATTGTGATGCTGATTGGGCTGGAGATAGGATGGATAGGAAGTCCACAACTGGTTATTGCACATTCATTGGAGGGAATCTGGTCACTTGGAAGAGCAAGAAGCAGAAGGTGGTGTCATGCTCAAGCGCAGAAGCTGAATATAGAGCCATGCTGAAGCTGACAAATGAGTTGATATGGATGAAGGGCATACTGAAGCACTTGGGGGTTGATCAAGACACACCTATGACCATGCATTGTGACAACCAAGCAGCCATCCACATTGCCTCCAACTCGGTGTTCCATGAAAGAACAAAGCATATTGAAGTGGATTGCCATAAGGTGAGGCAAATGATTGTATCCGGAGATATCTTACCTTGCTACACAAGGAGTGATGATCAACTAGCAGATGTGTTCACCAAGGCAGCTAGACAGAAGACTATTGAGTCCATTCACACGAGGTTAGGACTCATTGATCTCACCAGAAGGAGCTGATCCCCTTTGTCATGAGGTCTTTACTCTTTTCCTTGTCAAGGTTTTATCCCTAAGGAGGGTTTTCTTTGATAAGGTTTTTAATGAGGAAGATCTCATGGCATCCAAGCTTGACTGGTTTCCATAGTCAAGCTTGAGGGGGAGTGTTGAATAAGATGGTTAAATGATAGAGGAAGCATAGAGGATTTGGGAGGAAGTGAGTTTGGGGTGTCCGTACAAGGCCGTACAAGAGGCCGTACAATGGCCGTACACCCAAACTCACCTTGAAGGTGAAGTTACCCGGGGAACAAGTAACTCGACCAAGAGTTACCTTTACCACTTACCACGCGGATAAAGCTTGACCAAAGGGATAAGAGAGGCGCGTCTGACAGGCTGGCTCATGGCTGGAAAGGAAGAGCATCTGGTCAAGATGCCTTTAGCATCAAGCGTGTGGAGCTTCTGGTCCAAGCATTTCAAATAGACGCTCCTCCCCGGATTGACTACACATGCTTTGGTCTTTGTTTACGTTGAACCTTATCCTAATCTTCCTCTATATATTGTAAACCTTGCTTACCATCAATCATAACGAGCATTTCAGTCTCTGTCTCTCATTTATCTCTCTAAAGTTCTCTCTAATGGTTTCTTAAGTCTATCCGGGTTACTCTTTACTTTTGTTGTCAATCTTTCTATTCTCTCTATACTTCACTCTACTTTCTGTTTATACTCGAGTTTCTCTCAAGATTTCACAACTCACTGATGAAGGCTTGATGTTCTTCTGGATACTGAGCCAGAGAGCATGTTGCACTTGTTGGGTGAGCTACTGCCTCAGCATTGAAGTATACTCTTGTGTTGATCCAGTTTGATGCAGGGTTCCTGATCCTTGTACTTCTTCTGAGAGGTTGTATCTGATCAGGTTCTGCCTCTGCCTCATTTGTTTCACTTGAATCTTCTGGTTGAGTCACATTTTATGTATCTGATGGCAACTCATCTTGATCATGAGCCATTGAGTCTCCTTCAGGGTGTATCGTGTCATTGCCCCCCTCAGGATCAGGATGAGTAGCTGGAATGTTGTCCTCAACAGGTTCCTCACCATGAGCTGATTCCTCCTTGTTCTCCATAGGTTCTTTTGGCAGATTGGTGCCAAGATTTTCTAGAATCACCCTCAGGTTGTTGGCCCTATCAGAGGCAGAGTGAGATAGGTCCTTGAGTTCACTCCAACTCTTCTCATCATAATAGGCTCTTGATTCCACAAATCTGACATCCCTGGAAATCAGAACTTTCCTAGTGGCTGGGACATAGCACTTGTATCCCTTATGAGTTGGTGAGTAGCCAATGAACATAGCCTTGGTGCTCTTAGCCTCCAGTTTGTTTCTTAGTTCACCTGGGATCAAAACAAAACACATACACCCAAACACACGCAAGTGATCTATAGATGGTCTAGTTTTGTTGAGGACCTCATAAGGTGATTTATCACTGAGAACTTTTGTGGGGATTCTGTTGATCAAGTAAGAGGCAGTGACAACTGCATCTCATCTCCCCATAGTCTTTTAGTCACATTCGTGTGGAACATCATGCTCCTGGCCACCTTCATTAGATGTCGATTTTTCCTCTATGCCACAACATTTTGTTGAGGAGTGTAGGGGCAACTAGTTTGATGGATGATGCCTTGTGTGGCAAGGTGTTGCGTGAAGGCTGTGTTGGTGTATTCTCCTCCATTGTCTGACCTAAAAATCTTAATCTTGGCATGAAAGTGATTAGCAACATAACTTTGAAAGTTCTTAAAAGCTTATAGTAACCTGTCCTTTGATTTCAACAATGTTAACCAAGTGTACGTAGATTTTTCATCTATAAATGTCACAAAGTATTTATGTTGTTCTCTAGATTCACAGGGTGCTGTCCAAACATCAGAATGAACTAGATCAAAGCAATTATCATATATGGTCATGGATTTAGGAAACACAGATTTGCAATGTTTTCCTAGAATACAAGCCTCACAATCACTTTTAAAATAAATACTAGGCAACATGATGTTCAAGGCACGAGAATGAGGATGTCCTAGTCTAGCATGCCATATTACATCTTTAGGGAATTCAGAAACAGAGTTTAAAGCACAAGATAAATCAGAAGCTAGCATTGTGTTCTCAAGTAAGTACAAGTCCCCCTTGGTTCCACCTTTGCCCAGCAACTTACTAGTCTCAATATCCTGAAAATAAACCTCATTAGGAGTGAATGTAACATGAAATTCAAGTCAGTGGTGGCTTTCTTAACAGACAGAAGATTTGATGCAAAGGTTGGCATATAGAAAGCTTTAGACACTTTATCAAACAATTGCAAATCACCTACACCTTTTATTGGTACCCAATCACCATTAGCTATCATGACACTGCCTAAGGCTGGTTTTATATTAGTAATCAGGTTTGAATCACTAATCATATGGTGTGATGCACCTGAATCTATTACTAGAGGTCTAGCAGTGTCTAATCTATTCATGGAAGTACCAGCAATGTAGGATGCATTAAGTGAGATACCAGGGGTATTAGGGATACCAGAGTTTTCTTTTAAGGCCTTGATGAGAGCCTCTAGATCAGATCTTTTGATTGTCTCATGCTGGTTAGTCCTTGTTGTCGAGTAAGAGGAAGTTGTCGCCAATGAGGGAGTCACTGGTTCAGCTCCATCATTTGAGAAGTGAGCTCTAGCCTCCTGGTACTGATTCCTTGGTTCCTTGAACTTATTTGGTTTCAAATTAGGATGGAGTATCCAGCATTTGTCCTTCATGTGACCCTTCTTTTTGCAGTGATCACATATTAAGGTCTTCCTATCATCATACCTGTAAACTCCTTTGTTTGCTACTGGTCCCTCAGCTTGATTTGCTCATGACCAGCTCACCTTTGCCTCCAAATAGACCTAGGGATCCTTGCTCCTTTTGTATCTGAGCACAAACTTCTTCCAAGCTTGGTAGCTTGTCAGCTCGCAGTATATGTTTGATTAGGTCATTGTAGGTTGGACTAAGGGTGAGAAGTAACCCAAAGACCTTATCCTGCTCACGCCTCTCATTCAGAGCTGCTGGTTCAGTTGTGTGTGGTCTGAGCATCTCCAACTCAGCCCAAAGGGACCTGAACTTGCCAAAATGAACTGTAAAGTCCACATCTTCTTGACTGAGAGAGTTGATGGCCTTCTTTACTTCAAAAACTCGAGTAAGGTTAGAGATGTTTCCATAAACCTTGTAGAGAGTTTCCCATAAGTCTTTGGAGCTTTCACAGTATGAATAAGCTTCCAAAATGGCTGGATCCAGAGAGTTTTGGATGAGAGAAAGCACCATGAGGTCCTCCTGAGCCCATTTGCCTTCATCCACCACAACTATCTCCTTTCCATCTTCTCCTTGGATGGTCTGTTTTGGAGCTTCTCCGGTTGAGACATGGCTCCATAAACCTCTTCCTCCAAGGGCAGTTTTCACCAATCTAGACCATAGAAGGTAGTTTATCCCCTTCAGAGTCACAGGAATGGTCGCAAGTTTGGTGTTCTCCATCTTCTTCTGCTATTAACCGCTGGATAATAGGGTGAGCCTTGAAGAAACTCGACCAGAGAATAGAGCAGAGTGCTTTGCGGAAGTAGAGAAAGGTTTCAAGAGCTTTGTGGCTCTGATACCATGTTAGAATAAGTGTGTTTAGTGTCTGGTTTGTGTGTAGGAGATGAAGAACAGGAAGAACTAGAGAGAAGGTAGAGAGAATTCGAGAGAGAGAATAGAGAGAGAGAGAGACGAGAATAGGTTAATGAGGAATTGTATTCCTTGCCTCAATAGTTTCTTAGGATACATACATAAATAGAGAAACAAGTTGACTGAGAAATGAATAAACTAATAGGTTTGAGAAGGCAGAGAGCAGTCTGGACCAGGCAGATGGCTCGTCCAGCTTAGGTGAAAGTGACTGTCCTTATGTCTCTCTCATCTGATCCAAACCTTATCTAAGCATGTGATCTTCTTCTGTCTTGACTCCAACAGCTCCTTTTCTCTTGCTATCCAAACCTTAACTAAGCATGTGATCTTCTTCTGTCCTTTTCTCTTGCTGAAACTTAGACAGATATTTAAACAAGTCTTTCCCGGTTAGACTCTCCTCTTGTGTGTCGTGTAAGTCAAGTTAGGTCTAGGATGTATGGACTGTACGGATCAGTTCACTCTTGATCATCCGGAATGCTTCTTTGTCTTGATCTCTTAACTCTTGCCATTCACTTTTTCATGTCAACACTGCATCCTCTTGTTTATTGCTTCATGTTCACAATAACATCATTTAACATCACTCAATCCATATGAAGTTGAATCCTCTAGACCCCTAATTCCGGTTTATATTGAACCCTAACTAACACACAAGACTCGATCCAATCAGACGGAACATGTTTCGAAACTAAACGACGATAGAAAGAATTCTACACTAGTTAAGGGATTTATGGAATAGACCCTCACCTTAGCAACTGTCTAGAATGAACAACGGAAGATTATCAACTGAGGTCAACTGCAATACGAGAATCAACGTCTCAGATCTCAGGAAATAAATTTTCCAAAAACGGAAAATTTCCTTAAACAAAAACTTTCCTAAAATAAAAACTTCCCAAGAATAGAAACTTCCCTAAAATGGCGGTTTCCTAAACTTGATACTTCCCTAAATAGATTTCTACGACTAGAAATATGAAGTCAACAACTTACCAGAAAACTCGCCGAAAGCTCGTCCAGAAATCCCGCTGGAAGCCTACCAAAAATCCCACCCGAAAAATTAACTAATGACTGGTCGTCAGATATTCCAACAACAACTCGTCACACGCAACGAAAATACTTTGACTTGATGAGAAAAGGCGAAAAAGGGTGGAGTTTCTTATATAGGAGAAGGGAAAAGAGAAAGAAAACTTAAACTTCCAATGTGGGATAAAGATAAAAGAGGTTGTTGGGTTTTTAATTAAAAAAGAACAAATAGGCCTGGCCCTAAGATCAGGGTCGTTACAAAGTTATCCCACTTTTAACCGAAGTGATTCCAGTTTACCCAGTTTGGAGATTTTGCAATTTCGTCTTGATTCTAATCAAACCATAATGAATCACGTTGTAAGAAGCTTGATTTGGACTCATAAATCAGTGTATAATCACCCTGAAGTTGAATCAATATCATAGGAGTTATGATGAAGGAGTTATCCCACTTTTAACCGAGGTGATTCCAATTTATTCTGTTTGGAGATTTTGCAATTTCTTCTTGATTCTAATCAAACCAGAATGAATCACGATGTAAGAATATTGATTTGGACTCATAAATCAATGTATAATCACCCTGAAGTTGAATCAATATCATAGGAGTTATGATGAAGTAGTTATCCCACTTTTAACCGAAGTGATTCCAGTTTACCCTGTTTTGGAGATTTGACAATTTCTTCTTGATTCTAATCAAAGCAAAATGAATCACGATTTAAGTAAGCTTGATTTGGACTCATAAATCAGTGTATAATCACCCTGAAGTTGAATCAATATCATAGGAGTTATGATGAAGAAGTTATCCCACTTTTAACCGAAGTGATTCTAGTTTACCATGTTTGAGATTTGCAATTTCTTCTTGATTCTAATCAAAGCAGAATGAGTCACGATTTAAGAAGCTTTATTTGGACTCATAAATCAGTGTATAATCACCCTGAAGTTGAATCAATATCATAGGAGTTATGATGAAGAAGTTATCCCACTTTTAACCGAAAGTGATTCCAGTTTACCCTGTTTGGAGATTTTGCAATTTCTTCTTGATTCTAATCAAACAGAATGAATCACGATGTAAGAAGCTTGATTTGGACTCATAAATCAGTGAGAATCACCCTGAAGTTGAATCAATATCATAGGAGTTATGATGAAGAAGTTATCCCACTTTTAACCGAAGTGATTCCATTTTACCTGTTTGGAGATTTTGGCAATTTCTTCTTGATTCTAATCAAACCAGAATGAATAACGATGTAAGAAGCTTGATTTGGACTCAATAAATCAGTTGGATAATCACCCTGAAGTTGAATCAATATCATAGGAGTTATGATGAAGAAGTTTATCCCACTTTAACCGAAGTGATTCCAGTTTACCCTGTTTGGAGATTTGGCAATTTCTTCTTGATTCTAATAAACCAGAATGAATCACGATGTAAGAAGCTTGATTTGGACTCATAAATCAGTTTGAATCACCCTGAAGTTGAATCAATATCATAGGAAGTTATGATGAAGAAGTTATCCCACTTTAACCGAAGTGATTCCAGTTTACCCTGTTTGGAGATTTGGCAATTTCTTCTTGATTCTAATCAAACCAGAATGAATCACGATGTAAGAAGCTTGATTTGGACTCATAAATCAGTGTATAATCACCCTGAAGTTGAATCAATATCATAGGAGTTATGATGAAGAAGTTATCCCACTTTTAACCGAAGTGATTCCAGTTTACCTGTTTGGAGATTTGTCAATTTCTTCTTGATTCTAATCAAACCAGAATGAATCACGATGTAAAAAGCTTGATTTGGACTCATAAATCAGTGTATAATCACCCTGAAGTTGAATCAATATCATAGGAGTTATGATGAAGAAGTTATCCCACTTTTAACCGAAGTGATTCCAGTTTACCCTGTTTGGAGATTTTGCAATTTCTTCTTGATTCTAATCAAACCAGAATGAATAACGATTTAGGAAGCTAGATATGGACTAAAAAATCAGTGGATAATCACTCTGAAGTTGAATCAATATCATAGAAGTTATGATGAAAAAGTTATCCCACTTTTAACCGAAGTGATTCCAGTTTACCCTGTTTGGAGATTTTGCAATTTCTTCTTGATTCTAATCAAACCAGAATGAATCACGATGTAAGAAGCTTGATTTGGACTCATAAATCAGTGGATAATCACCCTGAAGTTGAATCAATATCATAGGAGTTATGATGAAGAAGTTATCCCACTTTTAACCGAAGTGATTCCAGTTTACCCTGTTTGGAGATTTTGCAATTTCTTCTTGATTCTAATCAAACCAGAATGAATCACGATGTAAGAAGCTTGATTTGGACTCATAAATCAGTGGATAATCACCCTGAAGTTGAATCAATATCATAGGAGTTATGATGAAGAAGTTATCCCACTTTTAACCGAAGTGATTCCAGTTTACCCTGTTTGGAGATTTGGCAATTTCTTCTTGATTCTAATCAAACCAGAATGAATCACGATGTAAGAAGCTTGATTTGGACTCATAAATCAGTGGATAATCACCCTGAAGTTGAATCAATATCATAGGAGTTATGATGAAGAAGTTATCCCACTTTTAACCGAAGTGATTCCAGTTTACCCTGTTTGGAGATTTTGCAATTTCTTCTTGATTCTAATCAAACCAGAATGAATCACGATGTAAGAAGCTTGATTTGGACTCATAAATCAGTGTATAATCACCCTGAAGTTGAATCAATATCATAGGAGTTATGATGAAGAAGTTATCCCACTTTTAACCGAAGTGATTCCAGTTTACCCTGTTTGGAGATTTTGCAATTTCTTCTTGATTCTAATCAAACCAGAATGAATCACGATGTAAGAAGCTTGATTTGGACTCATAAATCAGTGGATAATCACCCTGAAGTTGAATCAATATCATAGGAGTTATGATGAAGAAGTTATCCCACTTTTAACCGAAGTGATTCCAGTTTACCCTGTTTGGAGATTTTGCAATTTCTTCTTGATTCTAATCAAACCAGAATGAATCACGATGTAAGAAGCTTGATTTGGACTCATAAATCAGTGATAATCACCCTGAAGTTGAATCAATATCATAGGAGTTATGATGAAGAAGTTATCCCACTTTTAACCGAAGTGATTCCAGTTTACCCTGTTTTGGAGATTTGCAATTTCTTCTTGATTCTAATCAAACCAGAATGAATCACGATGTAAGAAGCTTGATTTGGACTCATAAATCAGTGTATAATCACCCTGAAGTTGAATCAATATCATAGGAGTTATGATGAAGAAGTTATCCCACTTTTAACCGAAGTGATTCCAGTTTACCCTGTTTGGAGATTTTGCAATTTCTTCTTGATTCTAATCAAACCAGAATGAATCACGATGTAAGAAGCTTGATTTGGACTCATAAATCAGTGGATAATCACCCTGAAGTTGAATCAATATCATAGGAGTTATGATGAAGAAGTTATCCCACTTTTAACCGAAGTGATTCCAGTTTACCCTGTTTGGAGATTTTGCAATTTCTTCTTGATTCTAATCAAACCAGAATGAATCACGATGTAAGAAGCTTGATTTGGACTCATAAATCAGTGGATAATCACCCTGAAGTTGAATCAATATCATAGGAGTTATGATGAAGAAGTTATCCCACTTTTAACCGAAGTGATTCCAGTTTACCCTGTTTGAGATTTGCAATTTCTTCTTGATTCTAATCAAACCAGAATGAATCACGATGTAAGAAGCTTGATTTGGACTCATAAATCAGTGTATAATCACCCTGAAGTTGAATCAATATCATAGGAGTTATGATGAAGAAGTTATCCCACTTTTAACCGAAGTGATTCCAGTTTACCCTGTTTGGAGATTTTGCAATTTCTTCTTGATTCTAATCAAACCAGAATGAATCACGATGTAAGAAGCTTGATTTGGACTCATAAATCAGTGGATAATCACCCTGAAGTTGAATCAATATCATAGGAGTTATGATGAAGAAGTTATCCCACTTTTAACCGAAGTGATTCCAGTTTACCCTGTTTGGAGATTTTGCAATTTCTTCTTGATTCTAATCAAACCAGAATGAATCACGATGTAAGAAGCTTGATTTGGACTCATAAATCAGTGGATAATCACCCTGAAGTTGAATCAATATCATAGGAGTTATGATGAAGAAGTTATCCCACTTTTAACCGAAGTGATTCCAGTTTACCCTGTTTGGAGATTTTGCAATTTCTTCTTGATTCTAATCAAACCAGAATGAATCACGATGTAAGAAGCTTGATTTGGACTCATAAATCAGTGGATAATCACCCTGAAGTTGAATCAATATCATAGGAGTTATGATGAAGAAGTTATCCCACTTTTAACCGAAGTGATTCCAGTTTACCCTGTTTGGAGATTTTGCAATTTCTTCTTGATTCTAATCAAACCAGAATGAATCACGATGTAAGAAGCTTGATTTGGACTCATAAATCAGTGGATAATCACCCTGAAGTTGAATCAATATCATAGGAGTTATGATGAAGAAGTTATCCCACTTTTAACCGAAGTGATTCCAGTTTACCCTGTTTGGAGATTTTGCAATTTCTTCTTGATTCTAATCAAACCAGAATGAATCACGATGTAAGAAGCTTGATTTGGACTCATAAATCAGTGGATAATCACCCTGAAGTTGAATCAATATCATAGGAGTTATGATGAAGAAGTTATCCCACTTTTAACCGAAGTGATTCCAGTTTACCCTGTTTGGAGATTTTGCAATTTCTTCTTGATTCTAATCAAACCAGAATGAATCACGATGTAAGAAGCTTGATTTGGACTCATAAATCAGTGGATAATCACCCTGAAGTTGAATCAATATCATAGGAGTTATGATGAAGAAGTTATCCCACTTTTAACCGAAGTGATTCCAGTTTACCCTGTTTGGAGATTTTGCAATTTCTTCTTGATTCTAATCAAACCAGAATGAATCACGATGTAAGAAGCTTGATTTGGACTCATAAATCAGTGGATAATCACCCTGAAGTTGAATCAATATCATAGGAGTTATGATGAAGAAGTTATCCCACTTTTAACCGAAGTGATTCCAGTTTACCCTGTTTGGAGATTTTGCAATTTCTTCTTGATTCTAATCAAACCAGAATGAATCACGATGTAAGAAGCTTGATTTGGACTCATAAATCAGTGGATAATCACCCTGAAGTTGAATCAATATCATAGGAGTTATGATGAAGAAGTTATCCCACTTTTAACCGAAGTGATTCCAGTTTACCCTGTTTGGAGATTTTGCAATTTCTTCTTGATTCTAATCAAACCAGAATGAATCACGATGTAAGAAGCTTGATTTGGACTCATAAATCAGTGGATAATCACCCTGAAGTTGAATCAATATCATAGGAGTTATGATGAAGAAGTTATCCCACTTTTAACCGAAGTGATTCCAGTTTACCCTGTTTGGAGATTTTGCAATTTCTTCTTGATTCTAATCAAACCAGAATGAATCACGATGTAAGAAGCTTGATTTGGACTCATAAATCAGTGTATAATCACCCTGAAGTTGAATCAATATCATAGGAGTTATGATGAAGAAGTTATCCCACTTTTAACCGAAGTGATTCCAGTTTACCCTGTTTGGAGATTTTGCAATTTCTTCTTGATTCTAATCAAACCAGAATGAATCACGATGTAAGAAGCTTGATTTGGACTCATAAATCAGTGTATAATCACCCTGAAGTTGAATCAATATCATAGGAGTTATGATGAAGAAGTTATCCCACTTTTAACCGAAGTGATTCCAGTTTACCATGTTTGGAGATTTTGCAATTTCTTCTTGATTCTAATCAAACCAGAATGAATCACGATGTAAGAAGCTTGATTTGGACTCATAAATCAGTGGATAATCACCCTGAAGTTGAATCAATATCATAGGAGTTATGATGAAGAAGTTATCCCACTTTTAACCGAAGTGATTCCAGTTTACCCTGTTTGGAGATTTTGCAATTTCTTCTTGATTCTAATCAAACCAGAATGAATCACGATGTAAGAAGCTTGATTTGGACTCATAAATCAGTGGATAATCACCCTGAAGTTGAATCAATATCATAGGAGTTATGATGAAGAAGTTATCCCACTTTTAACCGAAGTGATTCCAGTTTACCTGTTTGGAGATTTTGCAATTTCTTCTTGATTCTAATCAAACAGAATGAATCACGATGTAAGAAGCTTGATTTGGACTCATAAATCAGTGGATAATCACCCTGAAGTTGAATCAATATCATAGGAGTTATGATGAAGAAGTTATCCCACTTTTAACCGAAGTGATTCCAGTTTACCCTGTTTGGAGATTTTGCAATTTCTTCTTGATTCTAATCAAACCAGAATGAATCACGATGTAAGAAGCTTGATTTGGACTCATAAATCAGTGGATAATCACCCTGAAGTTGAATCAATATCATAGGAGTTATGATGAAGAAGTTATCCCACTTTTAACCGAAGTGATTCCAGTTTACCCTGTTTGGAGATTTGCAATTTCTTCTTGATTCTAATCAAACCAGAATGAATCACGATGTAAGAAGCTTGATTTGGACTCATAAATCAGTGGATAATCACCCTGAAGTTGAATCAATATCATAGGAGTTATGATGAAGAAGTTATCCCACTTTTAACCGAAGTGATTCCAGTTTACCCTGTTTGGAGATTTTGCAATTTCTTCTTGATTCTAATCAAACCAGAATGAATCACGATGTAAGAAGCTTGATTTGGACTCATAAATCAGTGGATAATCACCCTGAAGTTGAATCAATATCATAGGAGTTATGATGAAGAAGTTATCCCACTTTTAACCGAAGTGATTCCAGTTTACCCTGTTTGGAGATTTTGCAATTTCTTCTTGATTCTAATCAAACCAGAATGAATCACGATGTAAGAAGCTTGATTTGGACTCATAAATCAGTGTATAATCACCCTGAAGTTGAATCAATATCATAGGAGTTATGATGAAGAAGTTATCCCACTTTTAACCGAAGTGATTCCAGTTTACCCTGTTTGGAGATTTTGCAATTTCTTCTTGATTCTAATCAAACCAGAATGAATCACGATGTAAGAAGCTTGATTTGGACTCATAAATCAGTGGATAATCACCCTGAAGTTGAATCAATATCATAGGAGTTATGATGAAGAAGTTATCCCACTTTTAACCGAAGTGATTCCAGTTTACCTGTTTGGAGATTTTGCAATTTCTTCTTGATTCTAATCAAACCAGAATGAATCACGATGTAAGAAGCTTGATTTGGACTCATAAATCAGTGGATAATCACCCTGAAGTTGAATCAATATCATAGGAGTTATGATGAAGAAGTTATCCCACTTTTAACCGAAGTGATTCCAGTTTACCCTGTTTGGAGATTTTGCAATTTCTTCTTGATTCTAATCAAACCAGAATGAATCACGATGTAAGAAGCTTGATTTGGACTCATAAATCAGTGGATAATCACCCTGAAGTTGAATCAATATCATAGGAGTTATGATGAAGAAGTTATCCCACTTTTAACCGAAGTGATTCCAGTTTACCCTGTTTGGAGATTTTGCAATTTCTTCTTGATTCTAATCAAAGCAGAATGAGTCACGATTTAAGAAGCTTGATTTGGACTCATAAATCAGTGTATAATCACCCTGAAGTTGCATCAATATCATAGGAGTTATGATGAAGAAGAAGTTATCCCACTTTTAACCGAAGTTCCAAATTACCCTATTTGGAGATTTTGTAATTTCTTCTTGGGTTCTAATCAAACCAGAATGAATCACGATGTAAGAAGCTTGATTTGGACTCATAAATCAGTGGATAATCACCCTGTGTTGAATAAAGATGGTTAAATGATTGAGGAAGCATAGAGGATTTGGGAGGAAGTGAGTTTGGGTTGTCCGTACAATTGATCGTACAAGAGGCCGTACAAGAGGCCGTACAAATGGCCGTACACCCAAACTCACCTTGAAGGAGAAGTTACCCCGGTAACAAGTAACTCGACCAAGAATCACCTTTACCACTTACACACGGATAAGGCTTGACCAAAGGGATAAGAGAGGCGCGTCTGACAGGCTG
The DNA here is from genome assembly GCA_905132765.1 of Moricandia arvensis. Lineage (NCBI taxonomy): Eukaryota > Viridiplantae > Streptophyta > Magnoliopsida > Brassicales > Brassicaceae > Moricandia > Moricandia arvensis. Next base: position 31,978 of record CAJHQP010002251.1, read on the forward strand.
GCTCATGGCTGGAAAGGAAGAGCATATGGTCAAGATGCCTTTGACATCAAGCGTGTGGAGCTTCTGGTCCAAGCATTTCAAATAGAAACGCTCCTCCCCGGCTTGACTACAAACGTTTAGCTTTAGTTTACGTTGAAACCTTATCCTAATCTTCCTCTATATATTGTAAACCTTGCTTACCATCAAGTATAACGAGCATTTTCAGTCTCTCTCTCTCGTTTATCTCTCTAAGTTCTCTCTAATGGCTTTCTTAAGTCTATCCGATTACCCTTTACTTTCTTGTCAAGTCTCTCTATTCTCTCCATTTTTCTCTCTATTTCCTGTTTATACTCGAGTTTCTCTCAAGATTTCATGGTATCAGAGCCAGGTTGTCTTAGATCTGGGTTGTGATTGTTGAAGATCTCAAGAACACTCTTTTTGATCCGGGAATCACAAGATGGAGAACACAAAGACCACAGTCATTCCGGTTACACTTAAAGGTGGGAATTACTTGTTATGGTCTCGTGTAGTGAAGACCGCAGTGGGGAGTAAGGGCCTGTGGTGTCATGTCCTAGAAGATGAAGCTCCAAAGATCATCACTAAAGAAGGTGATAGGGAGGTTGTCGTGTGTGATGAAGTGAAGTGGATGCAAGAAGATCTACTGGTAATGTCTATCCTTCAAAGTTCATTGGATCCATCCATTTTGGAAGCATATAGTTACTGTGAGAAGGCAAAAGACTTGTGGGATACACTTCAGAAGGTGTATGGAAACATCTCAAACCTCACTACGGTATTTGAGATAAAGAGGGCCATCAACAACCTAGCCCAGGAAGACATGGAGTTTACCAAGCATTTGGGAAAGTTTAGAGCTCTATGGTCAGAACTTGAGATGTTGAGGCCAAGTACTACTGATCCTGATGAGCTAAATGAAAGGCGTGAGCAAGATAAGGTCTTTGGCCTATTACTCACACTCAACTCCTCCTATAATGATCTTATCAAGCATATCCTGAGATCAGAGAAGCTGCCAACCCTTGAAGAAGTATGCTCACAAATCCAGAAGGAGCAGGGGTCATTGGGACTCTTTGGAGGAAAGGGGGAGCTCACACTAGCTAATCAAGCTGAGGTGCCTCAAGCAAACAAGGTCAACAGATATGAAGATAGGCGTGTCAATGGAAGCTATGAGGAAAGGAGGTTTAATGGTAACTGTGATCATTGCAAGAGACATGGCCACAAGAAGAATCAGTGCTGGATTCTCCATCCTCATCTCAAACCGGCCAAGTTCAACAAGGATAGGGAAGCAAGGGCAAAATGTCACATATGGAGCAAGTGATCAACATGGAATTGGTGCCTCAAGCCGATCAAATGAAGCTCAGAATCGAGAAGGGGGTGAGAACAAGGCTTTGGTAACTTACACTGCCCACCAGACCAACCAGCCAACCAGGACCAATGAGCATGAGTTCATCCGGAGATCAGACATGGATGCACTCATCAAAATGCTCAAGGATAATGATAAGACTCTTGGTACTGTCAGTGGGTATTCATTTGGTGCATCTAAGACTGCTAGTGTCCTTGATCATACTGATAATGCCTATACTCATGCTAGGATAGTTGGTCAATCTCATACTGCTCATAACATGACTAAACCTTTAATAATTGATTATGGTGCATCTCATCATATGATAAGTGATACTAGTCTTATTAGAGATATAGAACCAGCAAATGGACATGTTATGATTGCTAATGGAGATAGAATTCCAATTAGAGGTATAGGCAAGTTGAAGCTGTTTGATAAGGAGACTAGAGCCTTTTATATGCCTGAATTCACCTCAAACTTATTGTCTGTCAAGAAATGCACCACTGATCTTAATTGTAATGTTATCTTTAGCCCTAATGATGTGAAGTTTCAGGATATTGAGAGCAGTCAGTTGGTTGGACAAGGAGTGACAAAAGGAGATCTATATTTGCTTGAAGAGCTTACTTCTTTTCCTAATCATAGATGTTCATTTACTTCTGTTTCTACTTCTGGTTTGAATAAGAATGCTTTATGGCATGCTAGACTAGAACATCCTCATGTTGGAGCTTTAAACTTAATGGTTCCAGGTGTTGTATTTGAAAATAATGATTGTGAAGCTTGTATCTTAGGCAAGCATTGAAAGACTGTGTTTCATAAATCCACAACCATCTATGATCATTGCTTTGATTTTATTCACTCGGATGTGTGGACTGCCCCTTGTTTGCCTAGGGAGAACCATAAATATTTTTTTACATTCATAAATGAGAAATCTAAACATATCTGGATAACCTTGATTCCATCTAAAGATAGGGTGCTTGATGCATTTAGAAACTTTCAAAACTATGTTACTAACCATTTCAATGCCAAGTTCAAAATTTTTAGATCAGATAATGGTGGAGAGTATACAAGTCAAGCATTCAGTAACACCTATCTCAGCATGGAATTCTTCATCAAACAAGCTGTCCCTATACACCTCAACAAAATGGAGTGGCAGAGAGAAAGAACAGACACCTTAAGGAGGTAGCAAGGTCTATGATGTTCCAAGGTAATGTCCCAAAGAGGTTCTGGAGTAATGCAGTTGCTACTGCGTGTTACCTGATCAATAGAACTCCAACCAGGATCCTTGAGGATAAGTCACCATTTGAGGTTTTGAACAAGCATAGACCAAACTTAGACCATCTCCGTCTCTTTGGTTGCCTTTGATTTGTTCTCAAACCAGGAGAGCTAAGGAACAAGTTGGAAGCAAAGAGCACAGAAGGGATGTTCATAGGGTACTCGCCAACTCAAAGGGTTACAAGTGTTATGATCCAATAACAAGAAGGGCTCTGGTGTCAAGGGATGTGAAGTTTGTGGAGGATAGAGGTTTCTATGAAGAGAAGAACCAGGCAGAGTTGAAGGACTTAGCTACTGACACGGCATCTAATTTGAGGATTATCCTGGAGAGTCCTGGAATTAATCTGTCTCAAGATCAACAACCTGGAGGAGGACATCATCAAGGTCCCCCTACCACTGGAGGAAATCAAGCTCCTCACCTTGATCATGAGGGGGGGGGGGAATGGAACTGAAACTAATGAGAATCAAGATGAAGAAGGATCAGGCATTCATGATCAAGATGTGGATCAAGGAAATATGGAGGAAGAAGGAGGAGATGAGCAAGATGAGCATGAAGAACAAGAGGTAAAACAACCACAACCTGCGGTTCAACCACTGAGAAGGAGTACAAGAGTGAGAAACCCTCCATCAAACTGGATAAACACGAGAGTATATTACAATGCGCAGGCTGTGGAACACCCATCTCAAGTATCTTGCTCACTAGCATACTATCCTAAAGATCATTGTGCCTTTATGACAAGTCTGGATGAGAGTTATGTTCCAGCATCCTATGAGGAGGCAATCAAGGATAAGGAGTGGAAGGAATCAGTAGGAGCAGAGGCTGATGCAATGGTTAAGAATGATACTTGGTATAAAAGTGAGCTACCAAGAGGGAAGAAGGCAGTCTCTAGTAGATGGATCTTCACAATCAAGTACCTGGCAAATGGGAAGGTAGATAGAAAGAAGACTAGATTGGTTGCTAGAGGATTTACTCAGACGTATGGTGAAGACTACCTTGATACATTTTTTGAGATGAAGCAATAATGAACAAGGAGAATGGATGGATTCAAATTAAACAAGTTTGGAGGTGCCTTGAGAATCAAGGTTGTCCGTACAACCTAAAAAATACCTTCAGGTGCAAGCCATCCATCTGCCTTGTCCAAAGAGACCTAAGAGACCTAAGAATACTTATTTAAATGGTCTCATGTCGTCAGAAGAAGCAGGGATCCGTTGGAGAGGGTGTGGACCAGAGATCACATGTTTTGCTAAGGCTTAGGACCTGTCATTTTTAGTCTGAACCAACCAGACCTCTCTCCTCTTTGTTTATTCTTTTCCTTGGCAACTTGTGCCCTTTGTTTGTCTTTAAATACTCTGTATCACGTCCCTGAATAAGGCAAGGGAATAAAATATGATTCTGCTTCCCTAAACTCTCTCTCTCTCTCAAGAAAAGCTCTCCTCTCTCTCTTGTTGTTTTTCATGTTCTTGAGATAATTTCTTCATTTCTTCGTCGAATCTCTCTCTATTTCTCTCAAATCTCACATGGTATCAGAGAATTAAAGCTCTTGAGACCTTATTCTCTCCATTCTCACTTAGTTCTTCCGTAAAACACTATGTTTCTTCTAGTTCTCTCTTTTCTTCATTTCAAATTTCTTCACTAGTTCTTCAGTTCCTAAGCTGGTTCATCTCAAATAACCACTTGTCTTCTTCATTCTCCTTCATTTTCTTCTCTTTTTAGTTCAAAACTCGAGTTTCTTCTTTCTGGAATTCTTGTTTCAGTTCGAAAACATTGGTTCATCCTTTTATTCACTGGACAAAAGCTCTTCAAGATGGAGAATGCTAAACTAGTTGCTATACCAGTGACCCTAACTGGGGTAAACTATCTGTTGTGGTCAAGGTTGACCAAGACAGCTCTTGGAGGAAGGGGCTTATGTGAACATGTTCCCAGTGGAGAAGCTCCAACAAAAATCATCCAAGATAAAGATGGTGGAGAGATGGTGGTTGTTGTCAACAATAAATGGGGTCAGGAGGATCTCATGGTACTGTCTATCATCCAAAACAGTTTGGAACCATCTATCATGGAAGCTTAATCATACTGTGAGAGCTCCAAAGAGGTGTGGGATATACTACAAAAGGTGTATGGCAACATTTCAAACCTGAGTAGAGTCTTTGAAGTCAAGAAGGCCATCAACTCTCTCCACCAGGAAAGCATGGACTTCAATCAACACTTTGGCAAGTTCAGAGCATTGTGGGCTGAGTTGGAAATGCATAGACCATCTACTGTGGATCCTACTGTCCTGAATGATAGGCGAGAGCAAGACAAGGTCTTTGCCTTGTTGCTTACCCTAAATCCAGGATACAATGATTTGATCAAACACATGTTGAGAGCAGAGAAGCTTCCCTCTCTGGAAGAGGTGTGTGCTCAAATCCAGAAGGAGCAAGGCTCAATGGGGCTCTTTGGAGTCAAAGGGGAACTGGTATTAGCAAACCAGGCTGAAGGTGTGGCAAACAAAAGCTCCTACAAGCATGAAGACAAGAAGATATGGGTCTGTGACCACTGCAAGAAGAAAGGCCATGGAAAGGACAAATGTTGGATCCTCCACCCTCATGTCAAACCTCAGAAGTTTAAGACACCATACACTGATGCAAGAGCCAACTTCTCTGGTGATATGAGTGAACCACGTATTCCAGGGACCATGCGCTCTAGCAATGCAGCTGGTGATGGAAAGGCGTTAGCATCCAGTAGCAGTTCAACCTTGAGGAACACTCAAGATGAAGCCATCAAGCGATCTGACATTGAGGCTCTCATCAAACTCCTCAAGGACAACTTTGGTAACACACTTGGTACCTCTTTACATGCTTCAACAAGTGGTATCTCCTTGAATGCTCTAACTGGTTGTGAATTGACAAAACCCCTAGTTATAGATTCAGGAGCTAGCCATCACATGATTAGTGATCCGAACTTGATTAAAAACATTGTTCCTGCCTTGAGGAATGTTATGATTGCTAATGGAGAAAGGGTACCAATTAAAGGAATAGGTGACGTTAGGTTGTTTAATAAGAATTCAAAAGCCTTTTATATGTCTAGTTTCACCTCTAATCTGTTATCAGTTAAAAAGGCCACTCATGACTTGAATTGCAGTGTTACTTTCACTCCTAATGATGTCTACTTTAGGATATTGAAACTAGTAGGTTGCTTGGCAAAGTTGTGACCAAGGGAGACTTGTACTTACTTCAAGACACCAAGCTTCCAGTAGATTTATCTTATGCTTTAAATTCAAGTTTTAATTTCCCTAAAGATGTAATGTGGCATGCTAGACTAGGACATCCCCATTCTCGTGCTTTGAGCATCATGTTGCCTAGTATTTCATTTCAAAAAGATTGTGAAGCTTGTATCTTAGGAAAACATTGCAAAACATTGTTTCCTAAATCTAGTACAATCTATGAAAGTTGCTTTGATTTAATTCACTCTGATGTGTGGACTGCTCCTTGTGCATCTAGAGAACATCATAGGTATTTTGTGACATTCATAGATGAGAAATCAAAATATACATGGATCACTATACTGCAATCAAAAGATAGGGTGTTAGATGCATTCATAAACTTTCAAACTTATGTCTCTAACCATTACAATGCCAAGATAAAAAAATTTAGATCAGATAATGGAGGAGAGTACACCAGCAATGCATTCAAGCAACACTTAGCAAAACATGGGGTGATCCATCAAACTAGCTGTCCATATACTCCACAGCCAAATGGTGTGGCTGAGAGAAATAATAGACACCTTATGGAGGTGGCCAGGAGTATGATGTTCAATACAAATGTACCTAAGAGGTTTTGGGGGGATGCTGTGATGACAGCCTGTTACTTGATCAATAAAATCCCTACCAAAGTCTTTGAATACCAGTCTCCACATGAAGTATTGAACAGACATCGACCATCTATAGATCACCTTTGGGTATTTGGGTGCTTGTGCTTTGTTTTACTTCCAGGAGAACAAAGGAACAAGCTTGAACCAAAGAGCACCATGGCCATGTTCATCGGCTACTCACCTCACCAAAAGGGATACAAGTGTTATTCACCAGAAACCAGGAGGGTTCTTATCTCTAGGGATGTGAGGTTTGTTGAGTCCAGAGGCTACTATGAAGAGAAGAGTTGGGATGAGGTGAAAGATCTATCCAAATCAACCTGAGATAGAGCTGAAAATTTGAGGAGAGTAATGGAAAGTCTAGGCATCAGTATACCAAAGGAGAGTGTTGTAACTGAGGATGCACCAAGACAAGACTATCAGACACCAGCAAATGAAGGATCACCTGAGGACTCTGAAAATGAAGCTGTTGAGGTTACTCATCTTGATCGTGAAGGGGGGAACCAGCATAAACCACAACAAGGTTCAGTATCTCATGATCAAGATGAGCAACAAGAAGGATCAGTGGTGAGTGAAGATCAGTCTACAGATGGTGAGGGAACAACAACTGAAGAGAATGTTCAACCATTGAGAAGGAGCACCAGGATTAGACATCCACCTTCCAATTGGGTCAACACAAGAGTCTAATTCAATTCCCAAGCAGTAGCCCATCCTATTCGAGCTGTGTGTTCTCTAGCTCAGTGTCCTCAGGAACACATGGTGTTCATTGGAGAGCTGGACCAGGAGTACATCCCAATGTCTTATGAAGAAGCTATGGAACACAAGGAGTGGAGAGACTCAGTTGGGAATGAAACCAATCCCATGATTGTAAATGACACTTGGTATGAAGTGGAGCTTCCAAAAGGCAAGAAGGCAGTGACAAGCATGTGGATCTTCACAATCAAATACAATGCTGATGGTACTGTGGAGAGGCGCAAGACAAGACTTGTTGCAAGAGGATTTACTCAGACTTATGGAGAAGACTATCTTGACACCTTTGGACCAGTAGCTAAACTTCACACCATAAGGATCATCCTCTCCTTAGCTGTCAATTTGGAGTGGGATCTGTGGCAGATGGATGTGAAGAATGCTTTTCTACAAGGAGAACTTGAAGATGAAGTTTACATGAGGCCACCTCCTGGCCTAGAGCATCTTGTCAAGCCTGGAAATGTTCTTAGACTGAAGAAAGCCATCTATGGGTTGAAGCAATCACCATGGGCATGGTATCACAAGCTCAGTACCACTCTCAATGGAAGATGATTTGTGAAATCTGAGGCTGATCACACACTCTTCACCCTCACCAGTCCAAAATGAATTGTGGTCATCCTAGTGTATGTGGACGATATCATCATCACAAGAAGTGAAAAGGCAGGTATCCTCTTAACCAAAGCCTTTCTTAAATCATCATTTGATATCAAAGACTTGGGTGAGTTAAAGTACTTCCTAGGGATTGAGATATGCCGATCTAAAGAAGGGATGTTCATATCCCAAAGGAAGTACACACTTGATTTGTTGAGTGAGGCAGGTGATTTAGGTGGAAGGGCAGCCAAAACACCACTAGAAGATGGTTACAAAGTATTGCGTGAGGGGGAGATTAAAGACATGCCTTATGGAGATGCCAAGCACTATAGAAGAATGGTTGGGAAGCTTATCTACCTTACAATCACCAGACCAGATGTATGCTTTGCCGTTAATCAAGTCAGCCAACATATGCAAACACCCAAAGTGCATCACTGGAACATGGTGGAGAGGATCTTGAGATGCCTAAGAGAGGCACCAGGACAAGGAGTATGGCTGGGATGTAACAAGAGTACAGAGATAGTGGGATATTGTGATGAAGATTGGGCTGGTGATAGAGTGGACAGGAGGTCAACAACCAGATATTGCACCTTTATTGGAGGAAATCTACTCACTTGGAAGAGCAAGAAGCAGAAGATTGTGTCGTGTTCAAGTGCTGAAGCAGAATATAGAGCAATGAGGAAGCTCACTAGTGAGCTCAATTGGATCAGAAACCTGCTAAGGGACTTGGGTATAGAAACTACAACTCCCATCACCATGCACTGTGACAACCAGGCAGCAATTTACATAGCTTCCAACTGTGTGTTTTATGAGAGAACTAAACACATTGAGGTGGATTGCCATAAGGTCAGACAAGCTGTGGAGCAGAAAATAATCTTGCCATGTTACACTAGAAGTGAAGATCAGTTGGCAGACATCTTCACCAAGGCAGCAAGCTCTAAGGTCTGTGAGTCCATACATTCCAAACTTGGACTCATAGAACTCCCATCTCACTAATCCTCTTACCCATGAAGTGTTATACTCTTTTTCCTTGGCTTGGTTTTTATCCCATGTGGTTTTTCCAAGCTAAGGTTTTAATGAGGGAATGCTTCATGGTTTCCAACCTTGACCAGTCCCTATGGTCAAGCTTGAGGGGGAGTGTTGAGATGAAGCAATAATGAACAAGGAGAATAGATGGATTCAAATTAAACAAGTTTGGAGGTGCCTTGAGAATCAAGGTTGTTCGTACAACCTAAAAAATACCTTCAGGTGCAAGCCATCCATCTGCCTTGTCCAAAGAGACCTAAGAGACCTAAGAATACTTATTTAAATGGTCTCATGTCGTCAGAAGAAGCAGGGATCCATTGGAGAGGGTATGGACCAGAGATCACATGTTTTGCTAAGGCTTAGGACCTGTCATTTCCAGTCTGAACCAACCAGACCTCTCTCCTCTTTGTTTATTCTTTTCCTTGGCAACTTGTTCCCTTTGTTTGTCTTTAAGTACTCTGTATCACGTCCCTGAATAAGGCAAGGGAATAAATATGATTTTGCTTCCCTAAACTCTCTCTCTCTCTCAAGAAAAGCTCTCCTCTCTCTCTCTCTCTTGTTGTTCTTCATGTTCTTGAGACAGTTTCTTCATTTCTTGGTCGAATATCTCTCTATTTCTCTTAAATCTCACAACATTAGCTCCAGTTGCAAAGCTTCAGACCATTAGAATAGTATTGTCAGTAGCAGTGAATCTGGAAGGGGGTCTTTGGCAAATGGATGTGAAGAATGCATTCCTTCAAGGAGAACTTGAAGATGAAGTCTATATGTATCCTCCACCTGGTTTGGAACATTTGGTGAAGAAAGGAAACGTTCTAAGGTTGAAGAAAGCTATATATGGTCTTAAACAGTCACCAAGAGCTTGGTACAACAAACTTAGCACCACCTTGAATGGAAGAGGCTTCAAAAGGTTTGAACTCGATCACACCCTCTTCACTCTCACTGCATCCTTAGGTATAGTTGTCCTTCTAGTATATGTTGATGATATCATCATTGCTGGAAGTGACAAAGCAGGTAAACAATCTACTAAAGACTATCTAAAATCTGTCTTTGAAATTAAAGATTTGGGAAAGATGAAATACTTGCTTGGGATTGAGTTATGTAGGTATAAGGAAGGTTTATTTCTGTCCCAAAGAAAGTATACACTTGATCTTTTGAAAGATGCAGGGATGTATGGAGGGAAGACATCTAGAACTCCTCTTGAAGATGGATATAAAGTCCCACGTGAGGGGGAGATTGAAGACAATCCACCATTTCAAGATGCCAAGCTTTATAGAAAGCTTATTGGTAAGTTGATTTACTTAACCATTACACGACCTGATATATGCTTTTCTGTGAATCAGGTAAGCCAACATATGCAAGCCCCAAAGGAGCATCACTGGAACATGGTGAATAGACTACTCATGTACCTGAATGGATCAATCAATTAAGGAGTATGGATGGGTTGCAACAAGAGTACTGAAGTGGTAGGGTATTGTGATGCTGATTGGGCTGGAGATAGGATGGATAGGAAGTCCACAACTGGTTATTGCACATTCATTGGAGCAATCTGGTCACTTGGAAGAGCAAGAAGCAGAAGGTGGTGTCATGCTCAAGCGCAGAAACTGAATATAGAGCCATGTTGAAGCTGACAAATGAGTTGATATGGATGACGGGCATACTGAAGCACTTGGGGGTTGATCAAGACACACCTATGACCATGCATTGTGACAATCAAGCAGCCATCCACATTGCCTCCAACTCGGTGTTCCATGAAAGAACAAAGCATATTGAAGTGGATTGCCATAAGGTGAGGCAAATGATTGTATCCAGAGATATCTTACCTTGCTACACAAGGAGTGATGATCAACTAGCAGATGTGTTCACCAAGGCAGCTAGACAGAAGATTATTGAGTCCATTCACACAAGATTAGGACTCATTGATCTCACCAGAAGGAGCTGATCCCCTTTGTCATGAGGTCTTTACTCTTTTCCTTGTCAAGGTTTTATCCCTAAGGAGGGTTTTCTTTGATAAGGTTTTTAATGAGGAAGATCTCATGGCATCCAAGCTTGACTGGTTCCCATAGTCAAGCTTGAGGGGAGTGTCGAATAAAGATGGTTAAATGATAGAGGAAGCATAGAGGATTTGGGAGGAAGTGAGTTTGGGTTGTTCGTACAAGTGACCGTACAAGAGGCCGTACACCCAAACTCACCTTGAAGGAGAAGTTACCCGGGTAACAAGTAACTCGACCAAGAATCACCTTTACCACTTACCACACAGATAAGGCTTGACCAAAGGGATAAGAGAGGCGCGTCTGACAGGCTGGCTCATGGCTGGAAAGGAAGAGTGATATCTTACATATTTGCATAGTTTTGGTCATCCCTTTTGATGCATATTGAGCATATAGGATATCATTTAGGCATATTTAGGTTGCATTCCATTACATTTGTCTATATCAGGTATTGGAGATGCTTATTGGTGAGTTTGGAGGCAATTGAGGCTAAGAAAGTGAAGTTTGGAGCAAAATGGGGGTGTAGCGACCAGGCGTAGCGACCAGGAGTGGTCGCTACAGACCCACAGGAAAAATGCGGATGCCGTAGCGACCAAGCGTAGCGACCAGGCGTGGTCGCTACAGACCACAAGAGAAATGCGGATGCCGTAGCGACCAGGCGTAGCGACCAGGCAAAATCAGTGTACAATCACCCTGAAGTTGAATCAATATCATAGGAGTTATGATGAAGAAGTTATCTCAGTTTAAACCGAAGTGATTCCAGTTTATCCTATTTGGATATTTTGCAATTTCATCTTGATTCTAATCAAACCAGAATGAATAACGATGTAAGAAGCTTGATTTGGACTCATAAATCAGTATATATTCACCATGAAGTTGAATCAATATGATAGGAGTTATGATGAAGAAGTTATCCCACTTTTAACCGAAGTGATTCTGGTTTACCCTGTTTGGAGATTTAGCAACTCTTCTTGATTCTAATCAAACCAGAATGAACCACGATTTAAGAAACTTGATTTTGACTCATAAATCAGTGTATAATAACCCTGAAGTTGAATCAATATCATAGGAGTTATGATGAAGAAGTTATCCCAGTTTTAACCGAAGTGATTCCAGTTTACCCTGTTTAGAGATTTGGCAATTTCTTCTTGATTCTAATCAAATCAGAATGAGTCACGATTTAAGAAACTTGATTTAGACTCATAAATCAGTGTATAATCACCCTGAAGTTAAATCAATATCATAGTAGTTATGATGAAGAAGTTATCCCACTTTTAACCTAGGTGATTCCAATTTACCCTTTTTGGAGATTTTGCAATTTCTTCTTGATTCTAATCAAACCAGAATGAATCACGATGTAAGAAACTTGATTTGGACTCATAAATTAGTGGATAATCACCCTGAAGTTGAATCAATATCATAGGAGTTATGATCAAGAAGTTATCCCACTTTTAACCGAAGTGATTCCAGTTTACCATGTTTGGAGATTTTGCAATTTCTTCTTGATTCTAATCAAACCAGAATGAATCACGATGTCAGAAGCTTGATTTGAACTCATAGATCAGTGTATAATCACCCTTTAGTTGAATCAATATCATAGGAGTTATGATGAAGAAGTTATCTCACTTTTAACCGATGTGATTTCAGTTTACCCTGTTTGGAGATTTTGCAATTTATTCTTGATTCTAATCAACCTAGAATGAATCACGATGTAAGAAGATGATTTGGACTTATAAATCAGTGTATAATCACCAAGAAGTTGAATCAATATCATAGGAGTTATGAAGAAGAAGTTATCCCACTTTTAACAGAAGTGATTCCAGTTTACCCTGTTTTGAGATTTGGAAATTTCTTCTTGATTCTAATTAAAGCAGAATGAGTCACGATCTAAGAAGCTTGATTTGGACTCATAAATCAGTGTATATTCACCCTGAAGTTGAATCAATATCATAGGAGTTATGATGAAGAAGTTATCCTAATTTTAACCGAAGTGATTTCAGTTTACCCTTTTTGGAGATTTTGCAATTTCTTCTTGATTCTAATAAAAAAAGAATGATTCACGATGTAAGAAGCTTCATTTGGACTCATAAATCAGTGGATAATCACCCTGAAGTTGAATCAATATCATAGGAGTTATGATGAAGAAGTTATCCCACTTTTAACCGAAGTGATTCTAGTTTACCATGTTTGGAGATTTTGTAATTTCTTCTTGATCTAATCAAAACAGATTGAATTACAATGTAAGAAGCTTGATTTGGACTCATAAATCGGTGGATAATCACCCTGAAGTTGAATCAATATCATAGGAGTTATGATGAAGATGTTATCCCACTTTTAACCTAGGTGATTCGAGTTTACCCTGTTTGGAGATTTTGCAATTTCTTCTTGATTCTAATCATACCAGAATGAATCACGATGTAAAAAGCATGATTTGGACTCATAAATCAGTGAATAATCAACCTGAAATTGAATCAATATCATAGGAGTTATGATGAAGAAGTTATCCCACTTTTAACCGAAGTGATTATGGTTTACCATGTTTGGAGATTTAGCAATTCTTCTTGATTCTAATCAAACCATAATGAACCACGATTTAAGAAGTTTGATTTGGACTCATAAATCAGTGTACAATCACCCTGAAGTTGAATAAATATCATAGGAGTTATGATGAAGATGTTATCCCAGTTTAACCGAAGTATTCCAGTTTATACTGTTTGGATATTTTGCAATTTCATCTTGATTCTAAACAAACCAGAATGAATCACGATGTAAGAAGCTTGATTTGGACTCATAAATCAGTATATATTCACCCTGAAGTTGAATCAATATGATAAGAGTTATGATGAAGAAGTTATCCCACTTTTAACCGAAGTGGTTCTTGTTTACCCTGTTTGGAGATTTAGCAATTCTTCTTGATTCTAATCAAACCATGATGAACCAAGATTTAAGAATCTTGATTTTGACTCATAAATCAGTGTATAATCACCCTGAAGTTGAATCAATGTCATAGGAGTTATGATGAAGAAGTTATCCCAGTTTTAACCGAAGTGATTCATGTTTACCATGTTTGAAGATTTTGCAATTTCTTCTTTTTTCTAATCAAACCAGAATGAATCACGATGTAAGAAGCTTGATTTGGACTCATAAATCAGTGGATAATCACCCTGAAGTTGAATCAATATCATAGGAGTTATGATGAAGAAGTTATCCCACTTTTAACCGAAGTGATTCTAGTTTACCATGTTTAGAGATTTTGCAATTTCTTCTTGATTCTAATCAAACCAGAATGAATCACGATGTATGAAGCTTGATTTGGACTCATAAATCAGTGGTTAATCACCCTGAAGTTGAATCAATATCATAGGAGTTATGATGAAGAAGTAATCTCACTTTTAACCGAAGTGATTCTAGTTTACCGTGTTTAAAGATTTTGCAATTTTCTTCTTGTTTCTAATCAACCAGAATGAATCACGATGTAAGAAGCTTGATTTGGACTCATAAATCAGTGGATAATAACCCTGAAGTTGACTCAATATCATAGGAGTTATGATGAAGAAGTTATCCCAGTACCCTTTTTGGAGATTTTGCAATTTCTTTTTGATTCTAATCAAACCAAAATGAATCACGATGTATGAAGATTGATTTGGACTCATAAATCAGTGTATAATCACCCTGAAGTTAAATCAATATCATAGGAGTTATGATGAAGAAGTTATCTCACTTTTACCCGAAGTGATTCCAGTTTATCCTGTTTGGAGATTTTGCAATTTCTTCTTGATTCTAATTAAACCAGAATGAAACACTATGTAAGAAGATTGATTTAGACTCATAAATTCCGTGGATAATCACCCTGAAGTTGAATAAAGATCATAGGAGTTATGATCAAGAAGTTATCCCACTTTTAACCGAAGTGATTTCAGTTTACCATGTTAGGAGATTTTTGCAATTTCTTCTTGATTCTAATCAAACCAGAATGATTCACGATGTAAGAAGATTGATTTGGAATCATAAATCAGTGGATAATCACCCTGGAAGTGAATTAATATCATAGGAGTTATGATCAAGAAATTATCCTACTTTTAACCCAAGTGATTCCAGTTTACCTTGTTTTGCGATTTGGCAATTTTTTCTTGATTCTAATCAAACCAGAATGAACCACGATTTAAGAAGCTTTATTTAGACACATAAATCAGTGTATAATCACCCTTTAGTTGAATCAATATCATAGGAGTTATGATGTGAAGTTATCCCACTTTTAACCAAATTGATTCCAGTTTACCTTGTTTGGAGATTTTGCAATTTCTTCTTTATTCTAATCAAAACAGAATGAAACATGATTTAAGAAGCTTGATTTGGACTCATAAATAAGTGTATAATCACCCTGAAGTTGATTCAATATCATTGTAGTTTTGATGAAGAAGTTATCCCAGTTTTAACCGAAGTGATTCCAGTTTATCTTGCTTGGAGATTTGCAATTTCTTTTTGATTCTATTCAAACCAGAATGAATCACGATGTAATAAGATTGATTTGGACTCATAAATCAGTGCATAATCACCCTGAAGTTGAATCAATATCATAGGAGTTATGATGAAGAAGTTTTCCCACTTCTAACCGAAGTGATTATGGTTTACGGTGTTTGGAGATTTAGCAATTCTTCTTGATTCTAATCAAATCCATAATGAACCACGATTTAAGAAGCTTGATTTGGACTCATAAATCAGTGTACAATCACCCAGAAGTTGAATCAATATCATAGGAGTTATGATGAAGAAGTTATCCCAGTTTAAACCGAAGTGATTCCAGTTTACCCTGTTTGGATATTTTGCAATTTCATCTTGATTCTAATCAAACCAGAATGAGTCACGATTTAAGAAGCTTGATTTGGACTCATACATCAGTGTATATTCACCCTGAAGTTGAATCAATATCATAGGAGTTATGATGAAGAAGTTATCCCAGTACCCTGTTTGGAGATTTTGCAATTTCTTCTTGATTCTAATCAAACCAAAATGAATCATGATGTAAGAAGATTGATTTGGACTCATACATCAGTGTATAATCACCCTGAAGTTAAGTCAATATCATAGGAGTTATGATGAAGAAGTTATCTCACTTTTAACCGAAGTGATTCCAGTTTATCCTGTTTGGAGATTTTGCAATTTCTTCTTGATTCTAATTAAACCAGAATGAAATACGATGTAAGAAGATTGATTTAGACTCATAAATCAGTGGATAATCACCCTGAAATTGAATTAATATCATAGGAGTTATGATCAAGAAGTTATCCCACTTTTACCGAAGTGATTCCAGTTTACCATGTTAGGAGATTTTGCAATTTCTTCTTGATTCTGATCAAACCAGAATGAATCACGATGTAAGAAGCTTTATTTAGACTCATAAATCAGTGTACAATCACCCTTTAGTTGAATCAATATCATTGGTGTTATGATGTAGAAGTTATCCCACTTTTAACTTAAGTAATTCCAGTTTACCCTGTTTTGCGATTTGGCAATTTTTTTTTTGATTCTAATCAAAGCAGAATGAACCACGATTTAAGAAGCTTGATTTTGACTCATAAATCAGTGTATAATCACCCTGAAGTTGAATCAATATCATAGGACTTTTGATGTAGAAGTTATCTCAGTTTTAGTCGAAGTGATTCAAGTTTACCATGTTTGAAGATTTTGCAATTTCTTCTTGTTTCTAATCAAACCAGAATGAATCACGATGTAAGAAGCTTGATTTAGACTCATAAATCAGTGGATGATCATCCTGAAGTTGAATCAATATCATAGGAGTTATGATGAAGAAGTTATCCCTCTTTTAACCGAAGTGATTCCAGTTTACCATGTTTAGAGATTTCTGCAATTTCTTCTTGATTCTAATCAAACCATAATGAATCACGATGTAAGAAGCTTGATTTGGACTCATAAATCAGTGTATAATCCCCCAGAAGTTGAATCAATATCATAGGAGTTATGATGTAGAAGTTATGCCAATTTTAACCCAAGTGATTCCAGTTTACCCTGTTTTGCGATTTGGCAATTTCTTCTTGATTGTAATCAAACCAGAATGAATCACGATGTAAGAAGGTTTATTTGGACTCATTATATCACTGTATAATCACCCTGAAGTTGAATCTGTGAGTTTTAGAGATTAGAGAGAGTTTTAGGGTAAGAACATGAAGAACATGAGAGAGAGTAGAGAGATTTCGAAAATGAGAGAGAGAGAGTAAGAGGAAATATGTTTCCTTGCTTTCTTTGGGTTACCAACAACATTATTTAAAGACATTCAGAGACTAATCAAGACAAGAAGAATAAGAATAAAATATGATGGTCGTCTCCAGGTTTGGACCATGAAAGTGACCTCTCTGGAGTGGTCCCAACCCTTAGGGCAGCATGTGACTTTTAATGTATTCTATTCAGCCAACTTGCTTGCTCTTGTGCAGACTCTCCAACAGCTCCATTCTCATTCAAATGTGGTCCAAACAGTTTAGCTTCTTCTTCCTTGCCTTTCCTTGTAAACCTAGGTCAAATGGGTTACTTTAATGGCAAGGCTGTACGGACATACTTGAGTCACAAGTCTTCTCGACCACTTGCTTCTTCAACCATCAGAATTCTTTCTTATTCTTTCTTGACTTCTTTATTTCTTCATGTTAATACTCCCCCTCAAGCTTGACCGTGAGAATTGGTCAAGCTTGGAAGCCATGAAGCATTCCCTCATTAAAACCTCAGCTAGGTAAAACCACTTGGGAGAAAACCCAAGCCAAGGAAAAAGAGTAGAACACTTCATGGAGGGGAGATCAGTGACATGTGAGGTCTATGAGTCCAAGCTTTGGATGAATGAACTCACAGACTTTAGTACTAGCAGCCTTTGTGAAGATATCAGCTAATTGGTCTTCACTTCTTGTATAGCATGGTAGGATGATTCTTTGCTCCACAGCCTGTGACCTTATGACAATCAACCTTAATATGTTTGGTTCTCTCATGAAACACATTGTTGGATGCTATGTGTATTGCAGCTTGATTATCACAATGCATTGTGATTGGCGATGGTGTCTCTATACCCAAATCCTTGAGCAGGTTCCTGATCCAAATGAGCTCACTAGTAAGCTTCCTCATTGCTCTATATTCTGCTTCAGCACTTGAACATGATACTACCTTCTGCTTCTTGCTCTTCCAAGTTACTAAGTTGCGTCCAATGAAGGTACAATACCCTGTTGTAGACCTCCTGTCCACCCTGTCTCCAGCCCAATCAGCATCACAATACCCAACAATCTCTGTACTCTTGTTGCAGCCCATCCAAACTCCTTGTCCTGGTGCTTCTCTTAAATATCTCATAATCCTCTCCACCATGTTCCAATGGTGTATCTTGGGATCTTGCATATGCTGGCTGACTTGGTTGACTGCAAAACACACATCTGGTCTGGTGATGGTGAGGTAAATGAGCTTCCCAACCATTCTCCTGTAATGCTTGATGTTTTCATAAGGCTTATCTTCAATCTCCCCCTCACGCAACACCTTGTAACCATCTTCTAATGGAGTCTTGGCTGCTCTTCCTCCTAGATCGCCTGCCTCACTCAACAAATCAAGTGTGTACTTCCTTTGGGATAGAAACAACCCTTATTTAGATCGGCATATCTCAATCCCTAGGAAGTACTTTAACTCACCCAAGTCTTTGATATCAAATGATGATTTAAGAAAGGCTTTAGTTAAGAGAATACCCTCCTTATCACTTCCAGTGATGATGATATCATCCACATACACTAGGATCACCACAATTCCTTGTTGACTGGTGAGAGTGAAGAGTGTGTGATCTGCTTCTGATTTGACAAACCCTCTTCCATTGAGAGTGGTGCTAAGCTTGTGATACCAGGCCCTTGGTGATTGCTTTAACCCATAGATGGCTTTCTTAAGTCTGAGAACATTTCCAGGCTTGACAAGATGTTCTAGACCATGAGGTGGTCTCATATAGACTTCATCTTCAAGCTCTCCTTGTAGGAAGGCATTCTTCACATCCATTTGCCATAGATCCCACTCCAAGTTTACTGCCAAAGCTAGAATGATCCTTATTGTGTGTAGTTTGGCAACTGGTGCAAATGTATCAAGATAGTCTTCCCCATATGTTTGAGTGAATCCCCTTGCTACTAGCCTTGTCTTGCGCCTCTCTACAGTTCCATCAGCATTGTACTTGATTGTGAAGATTCACATGCTTGTTACTGCCTTCTTGCCTTTTGGAAGCTCCAGTTCATACCAAGTATCATTGATTTCATGGCATTGGTTTCATTTCCAACTGAGTCCCTCCACTCCTTGTGTTCCATAGCTTCTTCATAAGACCTTGGGATGTACTCCTGGTCCAACTCTCCAATGAACACTACATGTTCCCGAGGATACTGAGATAGAGAACACACAGCTTGTATAGGATGGGCAACTGCTTGAGAGTTGAAGTAGACCCTTGTGTTGATCCAGTTAGAAGCCGGTTGTCTGATCCTAGTACTTCTTCTTAGTGGTGGTTGTGCTTCTTCATGTGGTACTTCCTCATCATCAGAAGACTGAGTTTCATTTAACACTGAACTCTCTTGTTCTTGTTGCTCAGCTTGATCATGCGTTGGTGTTGAATTCTCATCCTGTGTCTCAACTTGATTTTGATTTCCCCCCTCATGATCAAGGTGAGGAACCTCAATGCCATCAGTATTTGTCTTGACCTCAGCAGAATCACTTCTAGGTTCCTCAGGCTTAGGCTCAACCCTTTCTTCAGGCATACTGATCCCAAGACTCTCCATAACTCTTCTAAGGTTGCTTGCTTTATCTGAGGCTGACTGGGACAGATTCTTCAACTCATCCCAACTCTTTTCATCATAGTAGCCCTTAGCCTCTACAAACTTCACATCTCTTGATATTGACACCTTTCTTGACACTGGATCATAACACTTATAACCCTTTTGTGTTGGAGAATAGCCAATGAACATAGCCTTTGAGCTCCTGGCATCTAGCTTGCTTCTTTGTTCCCCTGGTATCAACACAAAGCAGAGTCACCCAAATACTCTCAAATGGTCCAAAGATGGCTTGTTGCTGCTTAGTCTTCAAATGGAGACAAGTCATTGAGGATCTTAGTGGGAATTCTGTTGATGAGGTAACAAGCAGCCATCACAGCATCACTCCAAAATCTCTTTGGAACATTAGTATGAAACATCATTGATCTTGCTACTTCCATTAGGTGCCTATTCTTCCTCTCAGCCACCCCATTTTCTGA
Organism: Moricandia arvensis; assembly: GCA_905132765.1. Lineage (NCBI taxonomy): Eukaryota > Viridiplantae > Streptophyta > Magnoliopsida > Brassicales > Brassicaceae > Moricandia > Moricandia arvensis. Next base: position 52,032 of record CAJHQP010002251.1, read on the forward strand.
GGAGTATATGGACAACTTGTTCGATGTATGATCCCATGCTGAGCAAGGTACTGCTGGAATGCTTGGCTTGTGTACTCTCCCCCATTATCAGACCTAAGGATCTTGATTTTGGCATTGAAATGATTGGAGACATGGTTCTGAAAATTCTTGAAGGCTTCCAGAACTCTGTCCTTAGATTGAATCAATGTCACCCAAGTGTACTTAGACTTCTCATCAATGAAGGTTACAAAGTATTTGTGATTTTCTCTGGACAGACAAGGAGCAGTCCACACGTCAGAGTGAACAAGGTCAAAACACTTCTCATATATGGTGCTAGACCTGCAATGCTTCCCAAGTATACACGCTTCACACACATCATTCTCAAACACCACACCAGGAAGCATCAGATTTAGAGCCCTAGCATGGGGATGTCCCAATCTAGCATGCCATGTGTTGCTATCAACCTCAGTAGTTGTACTGACCATGCAGATAGAAGGCTCTGTTCTTTGGAGGTGATAAAGTTCATCCTGGCTGTGTTCTCTTCCAATCAACCGCCCTGTCTTTAAATCTTGAAACTCAACCTCATCAGGTCTGAAAATAACTTGACAATTCAATCGACAGTAGCCTTCCTTACTGACAGCAAGTTAGATGTAAACTGAGGCATATATAAGGCAGATGATTCTCTGTCAAACAGCCTAAGATTCCCTATCCCTTCTATCTTAACCTTATCTCCATTTGCTATAATTACATTCCCTGAGGCAGGCTTGACATCACTATTCAAACTCCTATCACTAATCATGTGATGGCTAGCTCCTGAATCTATAATGATGGGTTTAGAGTCAAGAGAGTGTGTACCAACCTTTTTTGGTAAGATAAGGGCCTTAGCAGCTTTGATGAAGGAGTTTAGGTTGCTCCTGGTACACCAGCTTCATTTTTCCATGTTACTCTTTCATTCATGTCACTAATGAAAGCTGAATACATGGTCTTCCCTTCAATTATTTGATGCTCAATCTTCTTGAGTGAGTTCCTGGCCAACTTGATCTCCATCTTCCGTGGCTTCAGGTTCACCTTTCTCTGTTGTTTCTTGATCTTCTTATACTCAGGAAACACCTCTACACCTGGTGACTTCTTTGAAAGATGAGTAGGATGTCTATCCTTCTCAAATAATGTGTGGTTGGCTTGTTCTCTCTGTATGAGAGCACACACACCTTCCACACTTGGGAGTTTGCCTTGCCTCAGGACATGCTTTATCAGCTGGCTGTATGAAGGTTTTAGGGTCAGTAAAAGGCTAAAGACTATATCTTGCTCTTGTCTTTCTCTTAAGACTTCAAGATCGCAAGAACTTGGCCTCAACATGTCGATCTCAGACCAGAGACTTCTAAACTTTCCAAGATGTTGATTGAACTCTCCATCATCTTGTTTCAGGTTGTTGATAGCTTGCTTCACTTCAAACACCCTGCTTAGATTAGATAAGTTGCCATACACCGTCTGAAGTGTATCCCACAACTCTTTGGAAGTTTCACAGTAGGAGTAAGCTTTCAATATTGAAGTTTCAAGGCTGTTCTGAATGATAGACAACACCATGAGATCCTCCTGACCCCATTTGCCATCATCAGCAAGCACAACTTCTTCTCCATCCTCTCCTAGGATAGTTTTCTTTGGGATTTCGCCTCCAGCAACATGTTCCCAAAGCCCTCTACTTCCAAGAGCAGTCTTGACAAGTCTTGACCACAGAACATAGTTAGCTCCTTTGAAAGTAACTGGAATCACCACCATTTCTGACATTTTTTTTTCAAAGAACTCAAGAACAGCTATTACCCAGTAAGTAAAGACAGAATTTCGAAATATATCAGAGTAAAAGAATGAGATTTGCGGAATAAGTGTAACAGAGTAGTGAGAATAGGTCTTAAGAGCATAAAATGCTCTGGTACCATGTGAGTTTTAGAGATTAGAGAGAGTTTTAGGGTAAGAACATGAGAGATTTCAAAAATGAGAGAGAGAGAGAGTAAGAGGAAATCTGTTTCCTTGCTTTCTTTGGGTTACAAACAACATTATTTAAAGACATTCAGAGACTAATCAAGAAAAGAAGAATAAGAATAAAATATGATGGTCTTCTCCAGGTCTGGACCATGAAAGTGACCTCTCTGGAGTGGTCCCAACCCTTAGGGCAGCATGTGACTTTTAATGTATTTTATTCAGCCAACTTGCCTGCTCTTGTCCAGACTCTCCAACAGCTCCATTCTCATTCAAATGTGGTCCATACGATTTTAGCTTCTTCTTCCTTGCCTTTCCTTGTAAACCTAGGTCAGATGGGTTACTTTAATGGCAAGGCTGTACGGACATACTTGAGTCACAAGTCTTCTCGACCACTTGCTTCTTCAACCATCAGAATCCTTTCTTATTCTTTCTTGACTTCTTTATTTCTTCATGTCAATAGAATCAATATCATAGGAGTTATGATGTAGAAGTTATCTCACTTTTAACCCATGTGATTCCAGTTTATAATGTTTTGCGATTTGGCAATTTCTTCTTGATTCTAATCAAAGCAGAATGAGTCACGATGTAAGAAGATTGATTTATACTCATAAATCAGTGTATATCACCATGAAGTGAATAAATATCATAGGCGTTATGATGAAGAAGTTATCCCAACTTTTAACCGAAGTGATTCCAGTTTACCTTGTGTGGAGATTTTGAAATTTCTTCTTGATTCTAATCAAAGCAGAATGAGTCACGATGTAAGAAGCTTGATTTGTACTCATAAATTAGTGTAAATTCACCCTGAATTTGAATAAATATCATAGGAGTTATGATGAAAAGTTATCCCACTTTTAACCGAAGTGATTCCAGTTTACCCTTTGTGGAGATTTTGAAATTTTTCCTTGATTCTAATCAAACCAGAATGAATCATGATGTAAGAAGCTTGATTTGGACTCATAAATTAGTGTATATTCACCCTGAAGTTGAATCAATATCATAGGAGTTATGATGAAGAAGTTATCCCACTTTAACCGAAGTGATTCCAGTTTACCATGTGTGGAGATTTTGCAATTTCTTCTTGATTCTAATCAAACCAGGATGAATCACGATGTAAGAAGCTTTATTTCGACTCGTAAATCAGTGTGTAATCACCCTGAAGTTGAATCAATATCATAGGAGTTATGATGTAGTAGTTATCCCACTTTTAACCGAAGTGATTCCAGTTTACCCTGTTTTGCGATTTGGCAATTTCTTCTTGATTCTAATCAAACCAGAATGAATCACGATGTAAGAAGCTTTATTTGGACTCATATATCAGTGTAGAATCACCCTGAAGGTGAATCAATATCATAGGAGTTATGATGTAGAAGTTATCCCACTTTTAACCCAAGTGATTCCAGTTTACCCTATTTGGAGATTTAACAATTCTTCTTCATTCTAATCAATCCAGAATGAACCACGATTTAAGAAGCTTGATTTGGACTCATAAATCAGTGTATAATCACCCTGAAGTTGAATCAATATCATAGGAGTTATGATGTAGAAGTTATCCCAGTTTTAACCGAAATGATTCCAATTTATTTTGTTTGGAGATTTTTCAATTTCTTCTTGATTATAATCAAACCACAATGAATCAAGATGTAAGAAGCTTGAATTGGACTCATAAATCAGTGTATAATCACTCTGAAGTTGAATCAATATCATAGGAGTTATGATGAAGAAGTTATCCCACTTTTAACCGAAGTGATTTGAGTTTACCCTGTTTGGAAATTTTGCAATTTCTTCTTGATTCTAATCAAACCAGAATGAATCACGATGTAAGAATATTTATTTGAACTCATAAATAAGTGGAGAATCACCCTGAAGTTGAATCAATATCATAGGAGTTATGATAAAGAAGTTATCCCACTTTTAATCGAAGTGATTCCAATTTACCCTGTTTGGGTATTTTGCAATTTCTTCTTGATTATAATCAAACCAGAATGAATCACGATGTAAGAAGCTTTATTTGGAATTGTATATCAGTGTATAATCACCCTGAAGTTGAATCAATATCATAGGACTTATGATGTAGAAGTTATTCAACTTTTAACCCAAGTGATTACAGTTTACCATGTTTTGCGATTTGGCAATTTCTTCTTGATTCTAATCAAAGCAGAATGAGTCACGATGTAAGAAGCTTTATTTGTAAATCAGTGTATATTCACCCTGAAGTTGAACCACTATCATAGGAGTTATGATGAAGAAGTTATCCCACTTTTAACCGAAGTTATTCCAGTTTACCCTGTTTTGCGACTTGGCAATTTCTTCTTGATTCTAATCAAAGCAGAATGAGTCACGATGTAAGAAGCTTGATTTGGACTCATAAATCAGTGTATATTCAACCCTGAAGTTGAATCAATATCATAGGAGTTATGATGAAGAAGTTATCACACTTTTAACCGAAGTGATTCCAGTTTACCCTGTTTGGAGATTTTGCAATTTCATCTTCATTGTAATTGTTGGAATGAAGAAGGAAGAAGTACCAGTTGAGAGTGAAGGTCACTTGTGCAAAGATAATGATGTGCAAAGTTTGTAGAAAAAGATTATCTTGTACAAGATTTGCACAAGAAAGATAATGATGTGCAAAGTTCGGGTCAGCCTCAAAACACCCAAAGATCAATGTGCAAAACAAGGGTTGAAGATAATCTTTGGTGCAGAGTTTCTGCAAAAGAATCAAGACCAATGTGCAAAGTCCGGGACTTCTTAATATCGACCAGAAAGTCACTTCAGAGTGTGTTGTGGCCGTTGGAGGCAAAAAGGATCTGATTTGAATTCAAAATGAGAAGTCACATGCAGAACTTAAGGAATGGAGCTGCCATTGTCGACCACAGCTGCCAGCATTTTATTGTCTTCTTTCATTTATCATTTTTTATGTCTTCTGTACTCTATTATTTGTTTAATCACTTGCAAGTGGTAACTCAGGCTATAAAGCCACCATTGTACACGATTTTAGACTTAAGGGAACCAGTTTCTCCTTCACATACTCTAGTTCTTCATTCTCTGGTTCTAAACAATCTCTCTAAGTCTCTTTTACATCTAATACTCTCTGGGTAGTGAATCTCTCACGAAATACTCTCATTTTCTCTTATTCTCCATAGCAATCTCTTCCATTCTCACTTACTCTCTCACATTCTCTCTAATCTAAATCGCCTATACTCTGTTTCTACAACCATCTCACGCTATAATCTCTCTATTCTCACATGGTATCAGAGCTCCCAAGTTCCTGAAAACCTATAAAGCTTCCGCAAATCTGTTTCTGTTCAATCATCTCTTTCAAACTTTGTTTTGTTCCATCCTTGTATCCTCTGGTCCAAAGGTTTTCCAGGAGGGAAAAATCTCACCAGAAATCAAGATATAGGAGGTCTTTAATCTCTGGAACTCAAGAAAGCTTCAGCTCAGTCCAACAAGCTTCATCAAAGTCAAGATTCAAGTTCTGTTTCTTGTAAACCAGTTGGTACATTCTATTGTCCACTGATCCAAACTCTCTAAGATGGAGAGCCCTAATGGAATGGTGACTTCAGAAACTTCAAGGAGTCCAAAGAAGAAACCAAACAACCTCATCTGGTCCAAAATGCTGAAGATAATCCATGGAAGAAACCATTCTTGGAGAAAGGTCACTATAGGAGCATCAAAGCTAGGCTGTTCTAATCATTCTCTGGCCAGCCATGCTGAAGCTCTGTTTCTGACCAACAAAACCTATGACCAGCAAGAGGACAGGAGGGGTTTGAAGTGTCTCCTTGACCAGAAGGAGATAATCAAGAAGAGGAGGTGTTGGACAGTCAATTCACACCTCAAACACTCCAAATTCAAGTGATTACAGCCATGGAGGTTCAATGAACTAGCTCAGGTTCCTTGGCTGTAAGTTAACCTCCTGAACTTTAATAAGAGCTTGTTTAATTGTTTAAATTGTTTCTGGTTGTGTTGAGTGTGTGTTTAGTATCTTAGGGATAGTTTAATGTTACTAAAGTTTTTGAACCTAGTTTCTGTTCCGTGATACTTAAACATTGTGTATGCATTGTTCTAGGAGTTTTCAAGCATGGTTATGTCTAGTTTCTGCCCTAGAATAATTGTTTGTGCTGCTTTCTGATCTAAGCTTGTTGTTTAGTATTTTGTTGCTTAAAATTGTTGCTTGCTGCATGTGTACTGTTCTAGGAGATTACTAGCAATGTTTTGTCTAGTTCTTGTCTTAGTTCTATTGTTGTATTGTGTCTGGCCTAAGTGAGTTGCTTAGTCTCAGTTTGTGTCTTGTTGCATTGCTAAAGGTCTAGGAGAGTTTCCTGGTCATGTGATGCATTCATGGTTGTGTAGCTTGATTAGATGAGTTGTCTAGTCTAAGCTACTGTCATAATTGTAATTGCATTATGTTGCTGTCATATGTGTGATAAAATGAGCCTAGATGCCTTGTAATTGATGAGTTATCATGCTTGAGCATTTAGTGAATTGGTTTGCTTGGATTTGAACTGAATGAGTTGTTTAGATTCAGTCCATTGCATCTTGTTAATCATTATGGATCAGACTTGGTGAGTTATCAAGCTCTGATCCTAATGTATGGTCTAATTTTTGCTGGAGTTTGAGTGGTGTTTCAGGTACACAAGTGTTGTCCTCTGTCCATCATCAAACCAAGACAAAGAAGAAGGCTTTGCCCATGCTGTTCAGAGCCTACACATGATGTATATTCCTGTTGATTAGAGCCTACACATGATGTATATTCCTGACCATGGAGAGATTGTTGGTGAGGAGTCCAGATGGTAGTAAGTCGTGGCTGAGATAGAATATGGCTGAGCTTTGAAGACACTTCAGGAAGGAGTATTGATGAAGAGGCAGACCAGTGTTTGATCAGCCATCCACCAGGCTGGATCTCCTCATGGATTGCATGAACCGGTTGACTTAAGCGCAGGCTATTTGGTTGTTGTGCTCCTGGTTCAAGAGATACACAAGGAAGAGTGGTTGTTTATGGCAGTGGAGAAGAGATCAAAGGAGAAACCGGTTGACTTAAGCGCAGCTGTAGGGGTGATGCGCTCCTGGTTTAAGCTCAGTATTGCTGACTTCCAAGCTTGGTTCCTTCACCTATACTCTCTGGATCAAGCTTGAGGAGGGGTAATGATGAGCAATCCTGAAGATCCAAGTCGTCCATTGCCTCTTGCAAGCTGTGGAGTTCACACTTGCATCATTAGCCAGATCAAAGAAGACTCAAATGAACTCACTGTCCCATTGCGTGCTTGGTCCTTCCTATATTCTCAGTTCCAAGCATGAAGATTGAGCTTCCATGATCTGAGTATTATCTTACCAAGTGGGGAATTCAAGTGGAGTTCACACCTCACTATTCCTATGAAAGGGAAGCACCTTAACTCTCATTTCAATTGGTTCATCATTCTGATTATGCTACTTAAAATGCTTTGAATGATTGTTTAGTGCATTACCTTAAGGACTGATGCACCTTTGGGATAATGTATCAGGTACCATACTTGGAGCTCTCTATAGCAGAAGCTGGAGGTCCCAAAACCCTTTGAAGATGGCGAGTAGTCAGAAGAAAGGGGAGACATCAACCGGCCTAAAGAAGAGATCCAAGATGGTGTTATGTGCAAGTTGTGGAGTTCACTCTTGCAGCAAGTGTTAGGCCATGATCCAGAGCCTAAGGACTCCACCATGAGTTATCTGAAGTTCCTTAGGCTCACTGGCTAATCCCTAGGCTTTGAAGAACTCTACTCTTTTCCTTAGCTGGTTTTGTCCCAAATGGGTTTTCTAGCTAAGGTTTTTAATGAGGGAGCTTCTTCAAGGTTCCAAGCTTGTCCAAGGATCTTCTATGGTCAAGCTTGAGGGGGAGTGTTGGAATGAAGAAGGAAGAAGCACCAGTTGAGAGTGAAGGTCACTTGTGCAAAGATTGTGCAAAGATAATGATGTGCAAAGTTTGTACAAAAAGATTATCTTGCACAAGATTTGCACAAGAAAGATAATGATGTGCAAAGTTCGGGTCAGCCTCAAAACACCCAAAGATCAATGTGCAAAACAAGGGTTGAAGATAATCTTTGGTGCAGAGTTTGTGCAAAAGAATCAAGACCAATGTGCAAAGTCTGGGACTTCTTAATATCGACCAAAATGTCACTTCAGAGTGTTTGTGGTCGTTGGAGGCAAAAAGGATCTGATTTGAATTCAAAATGAGAACTCACATGCAGAACTTAAGGAATGGAGCTGTCATTGTCGACCACAGCTGCCAGCATTTTCTTGTCTTCTTTCATTTATCATTTTTTATGTCTTCTGTACTCTATTATTTGTTTAATCACTTGCAAGTGGTAACTCAGGCTATAAAGCCACCATTGTACACGATTTTAGACTTAAGGGAACCAGTTTCTCCTTCACATACTCTAGTTCTTCATTCTCTGGTTCTAAACAATCTCTCAAAGTCTCTTTACATCTAATACTCTCTGGGTAGTGAATCTGTCACGAAATGCTCTCATTCTCTCTATTCTCCATATCAATCTCTTCCATTCTCACTTACTCTCTCACATTCTCTCTAATCTAAATCGCCTATGCTCTGTTTCTACAACTGTCTCACGCCATAATCTCTCTATTCTCACATGTTGAACCAATATCATAGGAGTTATGATGAAGAAGTTATCCCACTTTTAACAGAAGTGATTCCAGTTTACCCTGTTTGCCAATTTGGCAATTTCTTCTTGATTATAATCAAACCAGAATGAATCACGATGTAAGAAACTTGATTTTGACTCATAAATCAGTAGATAATCACCATGAAGTTGAACCAATATCATAGGAGTTATGATCAAAAAGTTATCCCACTTTTAACCGAAGTGATTCCAGTTTAACCTGTTTGGCAATTTGGCAATTTCCTCTTGCTTCTAATCAAACCAGAATGGATCACGATGTAAGAAGCTTGATTTTAACTCATAAATAAGTAGATAATGACCCTTAAGTTTTACCAATATCATTAGAGTTATGATGAAGAAGTTATCGCACTTTTTAACCGAAGTGATTCCAGTTTACCATGTGTAGCAATTTGGCAATTTCCTCATGTTTCTAATAACACCAAAATGAATCACGATGTAAGAAACTTGATTTTGACTCATAAATCAGTAGATAATCACCCTTAAGTTGAACCAATATCATAAGAGTTATGATGAAGAAGTTATTCCACTTTTAACCAAAGTTAGTCCAGTTTACCATGTTTAGCAATTTGGCAATTTCTTCTTGATTCTAATAACACCAGAATGAATCACGATGTAAGAAACTGTATTTTGAATCATTAATCAGTAGATAATAACCCTTATGTTGAACCAATATCATAGGAGTTATGATGAAGAAGTTATCCCACTTTTAACCGAAGTGATTCCAGTTTACCATGTTTGGAGCTTTGTAAATTTCTTCTTGATTGTAATCAAGACAGAATGAATCACGATGTATGAATCTTATTTTTACTCATAAATCAGTGCACAATCACCATGAAGTTTAATTAATATCATAGAGTTATGATGAAGAAGTTATCCCACTTTTAACCGAAGTGATTGAAATTTACCCTGTTTGGCGATTTGGCAATTTCTTCTTGATTATAATAAACCAGAATGAATCACCATGTAAGAAGCTTTATTTGGAATCATAATCAGTGGAGAATAACCCAAAAGTTGAATCAATATCGTAAAGATTTACGATGAAAAATTTATCCCACTTTTAACTGAAGTGATTCCAGTTTATCATGTTTGGCAATTTGGCAATTCTTCTTGATTCTAATCATACCAGAATGAATCACGTTGTAAGAAACTTGATTTTGACTCATAAATCAGTAGATAATCTCCCTTAAGTTGAACCAATATCATAGGAGTTATGATGAAGAAGTTATCCCACTTTTAACCGAAGTAATTCCAGTTTACCCTGTTTGGCCATTTGGCAATTTCTTCTTGCTTCTAATCAAACCAGAATAGATCACGATGTAAAAAGATTTACTTTTACTCACAAATAAGTAGATAATCACCCTTAAGTTGTACTAATATCATAGGAGTTATGATGAAGAAGTTGTCCCATATTTAACCGAAGTGATTCCAGTTTACCATGTTTGGCGATTTGGCAATTTCTTCTTGATTCTAATCAAACCAGTATGAATCAAGATGTAAGAAGCTTTATTTGGACTCATTAATCTGTGGAGAATCACCCGGAAGTGGAATCAATATCATAGGAGTTATGATGAAGAAGTTATCCCACTTTTAACCAAAGTGATTCCAGTTTATCATGTTTATGCAATTTGGCAATTTCTTCTTGATTCTAATCAACCCGAATGAATCACGTTGTAAGAAGCTTTATTTGGAATCATAAATCAGTGATAATCACCCGGAAGTTTAATCAATATTATAGGATTTATGATGAAGAAGTTATCCCACTTTTAACCGAAGTGATTCCAGTTTACCCTTTTTGGAGATTTGGCAATTTCTTCTTGATTCTAATCAAACCAGAATGAATTATGATATAAGAATCTTGATTTGGAAACATAAATCAGTAGATAATCACCTTTAAGTTGAATCAATATCATAGGAGTTATGATGAAGAAGTTATCCCACTTTTAACCGAAGTGATTCTAGTTTACCCTGTTTGGAGATTTGGCAATTTCTTCTTGATTCTAATCAAAACAGAATGATCGAAATGTAAAAGCTTCATTTGGACTCATAAATCAGTGGAGAATAACCTGATGTTTAATCAATATCATAGGAGTTATGTTGAAGAAGTTATCCCCCTTTTAACCGAAGTGATTCCAGTTTACTCTGTTTGGAGATTTGGCTATTTCTTCTTGATTCTAATCAAACTAAATGAATCGCGATGTAAGAAGCTTGATTCTAATCAAGCAGGATGAATCACGATGTATGATCCTTTATTTTGACTAATAAATCAGTGGAGAATCACCCTGAAGTTGAATTAATATCATAGGAGTTGTGATGAAGAAGTTATCCCACTTTTAACCGAAATGATTCCAATTTACCCTTTTTGGCGATTTGGCAATTTCTTCTTGATTTTAATCAAACCAGAACGAATCACGATGTAAGAAGCTTTATTTGGACTCAATAATCAGTGTTGAATCACCCGGAACTTGCATCAATATCATACGAGTTATGATAAAGAAGTTATCCCACTTTTAACTCAAGTGATTTCAGTTTACCCTTTTTGGCAATTTGGCAATTTCTTCTTGATTCTAATCAAAATAGAATGAATCACGATGTAAGAAACTTTATTTTGACTCATAAATAAGTAGATAATCACCCTTAAGTTGAACCAATATCATAGGAGTTATGATGAAGAAGTTATCCCACTTTTAACCGAAGTGATTCCAGTTTACCCTGTTTGGAGATTTGGAAATTTCTTCTTGATTCATATACAACCAGAATGAATCAAGATGTAAGAATCTTGATTTGGAGTCATAAATCAGTGGATATTCACCTTGAAGTTGAATCACTATCATAGGAGTTATGATGAAGAAGTTATAACACTTTTAACCGAAGATATTCCAGTTTACCCTGTTTGGAAATTTGGCCACTTTCTTCTTGATTCTAATCAAACCAGAATGAATCGCGAAGTAATAAGCTTGTTTTGGAGTCATAAATCCGTGGAGAATCACGCCGAAGTTGAATCAATATCATAGAAATTTGGCAATTTCTTCTTTCTTCTAATCAATCCAGAATGAATCAAGATGTAAGAAGCTTGATTTTGACTAATAAAGCAGTAGATAATCACCCTTAAGTTGTACCATTGTCATAGGAGTTACGATGAAGAAGATATCTCACTTTTAACCGAAGTGATTCCAGTTTACCCTGTTTGGGGATTTGACAATTTCTTCTTGATTCAATCAGGCCAGAATGAATCACGATTTATGAAGATTTATTTTGACTCATAAATCAGTGGAGAATCACCCTGAAGTTGAATCAATATCATAGGAGCTTTTATGAAGAATTTATCCCACTTTTAACCGAAGTGATTCCAATTTACCCTGTTTGGTGATTTGGCAAATTTCTTCTTGATTCTAATCAAACCAGAATGAATCACGATGTAAGAAGCTTTTTTTGGACTCATAAATCAGTGGAGAATCACCCGAAAGTTTAATAAATATCATAGGAGTTATGATGAAGAAGTTATCCCACTTTTAACCGAAGTGATTCCAGTTTACCCTTTTGTGAGATTTGGCAATTTCTTCTTTATTATAATCAATCAAGAATGAATCATGATGTAAGAATCTTGATTTGGACTAATAAATGAGAGGATAATCACCATGAACTTGAATTCATATTATAGGAGTTATGAATAAGATGTTATCCCACTTTTAACCGAAGTGATTCCAGTTTATCATGCTTGGAGATGTTTCAATTTCTTCTTGATTCTAATCAAACAGAATGAAACACGATGTAAGAATCTTGATGTGGATTGATAAATCAGTGGAGAATCATCCTGAAGTTGAATCAATCTTATTGGAGTTATGATGAAGAATTTATCCAGTTTTAACCGAAGTGATTCTAGTTACCCTGTTTGGAGATTTGGCGATTTATTCTTGAATCTAATCAAGACAGAATGAATCATGAGGTATGAAGATTGATTTTGTATCATAAATCAGTGGAGAATCACTCTGAAGTTGAATTTATATCATAGGAGTTATGATGAAGAAGTTATTCGAGTTTTAACCGAAGTGATTCCAATTTATCATGTTTGGAGATTTGGCAAATTCTTCTTGATTCTAATAAGAATTAATCTATGTAAGAATATAGAGATTTGGGTACTTTATTGTCTATGGAGAACGATGAACATGAAGAACAAGAGAGAGATAGAAGAGAGAAAGAGTGGATTTCAAAATTTAGAGAGAGAGTAGTGAGGAAATGATTTCCTTGCCTTAATTGATTCATGGTACATATATATTTAAAGGGATACAAATCCCCAATAAACTATTAAACAAAGAGACCTGCAGAAGTATTAAACAAATGCACTCTTGGACATAAGTGGCTCAAGCAAAGAGGGTGAAAGGGAGAGGACCTAAACAGTCCAGAAGTGGTCCAGAAGTGTTTAAATCCTTCCCATCTCGTGTCTTCTGATTAATTAAATACTTCTTTATTAGGCAGAGAAAGCCATCTTCTGATTTATGTAGACCTCTACTCTATCTTGCAGTCCAAGCTAGGTTAGGTTGTACTGACAGACTTGCATTCCAAGGTAGGTTGATCCTTTGCTTAATCTGATTGTCTCCATGCCATTTATTTCTTCATGTCAACAATCTAAATGTAAAAAAGCTTTATTTTTACTTATAAATCAGTGGAGAATCACCCGGAAGTTGAATCAATATAATAGGAGTTATGATGAAGAAGTTATCCCACTTTTAACCGAAGTAATTCCAGTTTACCCTGTTTGGAGATTTGGCAATTTCTTCTTAATTCTAATCAAACCAGAATGAATCGAAATGTAAAAAGCTTGAATTGGAGTCATAAATCCGTGGAGAATCACCCCGAATTTGAATCAATATTATAGGAGTTATGATGAAGAAGTTATCCCACTTTTAACCGAAGTGATTTCAGTTTACCCTTTTTGAAGATTTGGCAATTTCTTCTTCATTCTAATAAAACAAGAATGAATCGCAATGTAAGAATCTTTATTTGGAGTCATAAATCAGTGGATACTGAAGTTGTATCACTATCATAAGAGTTATGATGAAGAAGTTATCCCACTTTTACCCGAAGAGATTCTAGTTTACCCTGTTTGGAAATTTGACAATTTCTTCTTGATTCTAATCAGACCAGAATGATTCTCGATGTAAGAAGCTTGATTTGGAGTCAAAAATCCGTAGAGAATCACCCCCGATGTTGAATCAATATCATAGGAGTTATGATGAAGAAGTTATCCCACTTTTAACGTAAGTGATTCCAATTTACCCTGTTTGGCAAATTGACATTTTCTTCTTGCTTCTAATCAAACCATAATGAATCAGATGTAAGAAAATTGATTTTGACTCATCAATCAGTAGTTAATCACCCTTAAGTTGTACAAATATCATAGGAGTTATGATGAAGAAATTATCCCACTTTTAACCGAAGTGATTCGAGTTTACCCTGTTTGGAGATTTGGCAATTTCTTCTTGAATCTAATTAATACATAATGAATCATGATGTATGAAGATTGATTTTGTATCATAAATCAGTGGAGAATCACTCTGAAGTTGAATTAATATCATAGGAGTTATGATGAATAAGTTATCCTAGTTTTAACCGAAGTAATTCCAATTTTCCCTCTTTGACGATTTGGCAATTTTTTTTTCTAATCAAACCAGAATGAATCACGATGTAAGAAGCTTTATTTGGACTCATTAATCAGTGGAGAATAACCCGGAAGTTGAATCAATATCATAGGAGTTATGATGAAAAAGTTAACCCATTTTTAACTAAAGTGATTCCTGTTTACCCTGTTTGACAATTTGACAATTTCTTCTTGATTCTAATCAAACCAGAATAAATAACGATGTAAGAAGTTTGATATTGACTCATAAATAAGTACATAATCACCCAATATCATAGGATTTATGATGAAGAACTTATCCCACTTTTAACCGAAGTGATTCCAGTTTACCCTGTTTGGAGATTTGGCAATTTCTTCTTGATTCTAATCAATCCAGAATGAATCAAATATAAGATGATGATTTGGAGTCATAAATCAGTGGATATTCATCCTGAAGTTGAATAACTATCATAGGAGTTATGATGAAGAAGTTATCCCACTTTTAACCGAAGTGATTCGAGTTTTTCCTGTTTGGAAATTTGGCTATTTCTCTTTAATTTTAATTAAACAAGAATGAATTAAGATATAAGAAACTTCATTTGGAGTCATAAATCAGTTTAGAATCACCCTGAAGTTGAATCAATATCATAGGAGTTATGATGAAGAAGTTATCCCACTTTTAACCGAAGTGATTCAAATTTACATTGTTTGGGGATTTGGCAATTTCTTCTTGCGTCTAATCAAACCAGAATGAATCGCGATGTAACAATCATGATTTGGAGTCATAAATTAGTGGATATTCACCCTGAAATTGTATCACTATCATAGGAGTTATGATGAAGAAGTTATCCCACGTTTAACCGAAGTGATTCTAGTTTACCCTGTTTGGAGATTTGGCAATTTATTTTTGATTCTAATCAAACCAGAATGAATCCTGATGTAAGAATCTTGATTTGGAGTCACAAATCTGTGGAGAATCACCCCCAAATTGAATAAATATTATAGGAGTTATGATGAAGAAGTTATCCCACTTTTAACCGAAGTGATTTTAGTTTACCTTGTTTGGAGATTTGGCAACTTCTTCTTGTTTCTAATAAAACCAGAATGAATCACGATGTAAGAATCTTGATTTGGAGTCATAAATCAGTGGATATTCACCCTGAAGTTGAATCACTATTATAGGAGTTGTGATGAAGAAGTTATCCCACTTTAACCCGAAGTGATTCCAGTTTTCCATGTTTGGAAATTTGGCAATTTCTTCTTGATTTTAACTCAACCAGAATGAATTACGATATAAGAAGCGTGATTTGGACTCATAAATCAGTAGATAATCACCCTTAAGTTGAACCAATATCATAGGAGTTATGATGAAGAAATTATCCCACCTTTAACCGAAGTGATTCCAGTTTACCCTTTTTGGCAATTTGGCAATTTCTTCTTGTTTCTAATCAAACCAGAATGAATCACGATGTAATAAGCTTGATTTTGACAAATAAATCAGTAGATAATCACCCTTAAGTTGTACCAATATCATAGGAGTTATGATGAAAAAGTTATCTCACTTTTAACCGAAGTGATTCCAGTTTACCCTGTTTGGAGATTTGACAATTTCTTCTTGATTCTATTCTAACAAAAATGAATATAAATGTAGAAATATTGATTTGTACTCATAAATCAGTGGAGAATCACCCTGAAGTTGATTTAATATCATAGGAGTTATGATGAAGAAGTTATCCCACTTTTAACCGAAGTGATTTCAATTTACCTTGTTTGTAGATTTGGCAATTTCTTATTGATTCTAATCAAACCAGAATGAATCACAATGTAAGAATATTTATTTGGACTCGTTAATCAGTGGAGAATCACCCGGAAGTTGAATCAATATCGTAGGAGTTATGATGAAGAAGTTATCCCACTTTTAACCGAAGTGATTCTAGTTTATCCTTTTTAGAGATTTGGCAATTTCTTCTTTATTCTAATCAAACCAGAATGAATTACGATGAAAGAAGCTTGATTTTGACTCATAAATCAGTACATAATCACCCTTAAGTTGAACCGATATCATAGGATTTATGATGAAGAAGTTATCCTACTTTTAACCAAAGTGATTCCAGTTTTCCCAGTTTGGAAATTTGGAAATTTCTTCTTGATTTTAATTAAACCAGAATAAGTTACGATATAAGAAGCTTGATTGGGACTCATTAATCAGTGGAGAATCACCCTGAAGTTGAATCAATATCATAGGAGTTATGATGAAGAATTTATCCCACTTTTAACCGAAGTGATTCCAATTTACCTTGTTTGGCGATTTGGCAATTATTCTTCATTCTAATCAAACCAGAATGAATCACGATGTAAGAAGCTTGATTTGGAGTCATAAATATGTGGAGAATCACCCCGAAGTTGAATCAATATCATAGGAGTTATGATGAAGAAGTTATCCCACTTTTAACCAAAGTGATTCCAGTTTACCTTGTTTGGCAATTCCTCAATTTCTTCTTGCTTTTAATCAAACCAGAATGAATCACAATGTAAGAAGCTTTATTTTGACTCATAGATCAGTAGATAACCACCCTTAAGTTGTACCAATATCATAGGAGTTATTATGAAGAAGTTATCCCACTTTTACCCGAAGTGATTACAGTTTACCCAGTTTGGAAATTTGGCAATTTCTTCTTGACTTTAATTAAACCAGAATGAATTACGATATAAGAAGCTTGATTTGGATTCATAAATCAGTAGACAATCACCCTTAATGAAAGTTTAAGAAGATTTGAGATAAGTATTGTGAAGAACCATGAAGAACAATGAAGAACAATGGAGAGAGAGAGAAATTTGAAACCAGAGAGAGAAAGATGAGGAAAAATATGTTTCCTTGCCTTTCTTAGTTTTGGATACATGTCTTTATATAGACTAGACAATACATAAAATAATCAGACAAGTTTGAATAAAGAAAAGAATAAATTAATGGGACTGAGCAATGGCAGGGACTGAGGGATGCCAGGGACAGACTGAGGAGGAGCAGAGGCACGTCCAGCAAAGTTGGAAAGGGACAGGAGCTAAGTGGTCCACTCTCCGTAACACAAAATGTTACTTCTCTCCCTAAATATTCTCTGCATCTAGTCGACATCCTCTTTGGTTCTGAAGAGATTAAGCTTCCTCTCTTCTTCCTTTCTTCTCAAGCTAAACCTTCTCTTATCTTACAAGTCAAGTTAGGTCACTCCTTGACCTAACTGTACAGACAAGTGATCATTTTATACTTGATCATTCTGGATGTTCCTCATGCCTTGATTTATTCTTCTCTATCATTCATGTCTTCATGTCAACACTCCCCCTCAAGCTTGACCATAGGGACTAGTCAAGCTTGGATTCCATGAAGCATTCCCTCATTAAAACCTTTACTTGGGAAAACCACTTGGGATAAAACCCAAGCAAAGGAAAAAGAGTAGAACACTTCATGGTAAGAGGATCAGTGACATGAGATGTCTATGAGTCCAAGCTTAGGATGAATGGACTCACAAACCTTGCTGCTTGCTGCCTTAGTGAATATGTCAGCCAATTGATCTTCACTTCTTGTGTAGCATGGAAGAATCACTTGCTGCTCTACTGCTTGTCTCACCTTGTGGCAGTCTACTTCTATGTGTTTTGTCCTCTCATAGAAGACTGAGTTTTATGCAATGTGTATAGCCGCCTGATAGTCACAATGCATTGTCATTGGTGCTGTGATTTCTATTTCCAAGTCCTTGAGTAGTCCTTTGATCCATATAAGCTCACTTGTTAGCTTCCTCATGGCCCTATATTCTGCCTCAGCACTTGAACATGACACCACCTTCTGTTTCTTGGTCTTCCATGTGACTAGATTGCGTCCAATGAAGGTACAATATCCAGTGGTTGATCTCCTATCCAGCCCAATCTGCATCACAATATCCCACCACTTCAGTGCTTCCATTGCTAGCCATCCATATGCCTTGACCAGGAGCTTCTCTCAAGTATCTCAAGATCCTCTCCACCATGTGCCAATGATGAATTGTGGGTGTTTGCATATGCTGACTGACTTGGTTCACAGCAAGCAAGGTCGAGTTATGGTCAGATATATGAGTTTTCCAACCATTCTTCTATACTTCTTGACATCCTCAAATGGAGTGGCATCAAACTCCCCCTCTCGTAGTACCTTGTAGCCTTCCTCTAATGGTGTCTTGGCCTGTCTACCACCAAGGTTTCCTGCCTCATTTAAAATGTCAAGTGTGTACTTCCTTTGGGATAAGAAAAGCCCCTCTTTAGAGCGGCACATTTCAATCCCTAAGAAGTACTTTAACTCTCCCAAATCCTTAATATCAAATGCAGTTTTGAGAAAAGTTTTGGTTGAGAGTATACCTTCCTTGTTGCTACCAGTGATAATGATATCATCTACATACACCAAGATCACCACAATACCTTGTTGGCTAGTTAGAGTAAATAGGGAGTGATCTGCCTCTGATTTAACAAACCCTCTTCCATTAAGAGTTGCACTCAGCTTGTGGTACCAGGCTCTAGGAGATTGTTTCAAGCCATATATTGCCTTCTTCTGCCTCAAAACATTCCCTGGTTTGACCATGCTCTCTAAACCAGGAGGTGGCCTCATGTAAACTTCATCTTCCAATTCTCCTTGGAGGAATGCATTCTTTACATCCATCTGCCATAGATCCCACTCAAGGTTGACAGCAAGAGATAGAAGAATCCTTATGGTGTGCAACTTGGCCACTGGTGCAAAGGTATCCAGGTAATCTTCCTCATATACTTGAGTGTAACCTCTTGCCACAAGTCTTGTCTTCTTCCTCTCTGGTTTTCCATTAGCAAGATACTTGATTGTATACACCAGGCGACTTGTCACTGCCTTCTTACCCTTGGGGAGTTCAGTTTCAAACCATGTATCATTCTTGATCATGGCACCAATCTCATCACCAACAGACTGTCGCCACTCCTCATGTTGCATAGCTTCTTCATATGTTTTTGGAATGTACTCAGCATCCAATTCCCAATGAAGACTTGATGCTCTTCTGGATATTGAGCAAGAGAGCATACTGCACTTATTGGATGAGCCACAACTTCAGCATTGAAGTAAACCCTTGTGTTAATCCAGTTTGAGGCCGGCTTCCTGATCCTTGTACTTCTTCTCAATGGTTGTATTTGATCAGGTTCTGGATCATTTTCTTCACTAGGCTCTCCCACTTGAGTCTCAGTTTCTAAATCAGATAGACCTTCATCAGATGGCACTCCATCTTGATCATGAGCTACTGAGTTCTCCTCAGGTTGAGCTTGAGCTTCAGATTGATCACCACTTTCATTGCCCCCCTCATGATCAGGATGAGTGACTCGAATGTCTTTCTCAGCCTCTGGAACGGTATGGGTGGGATCCTCCTTGGCTGGTTCAGGAACTCTTGGTATACTGATGCCTAGCCTTTCCATAATAACTCTCAGATTGTTAGCTCTATCAGAGGCAGATTGAGATAGATCCTTGAGCTCTTCCCAACTCTTCTCATCATAATAACCTCTTGATTCCATGAATTTAACATCTCTGGATACCAGAACTCTCCTTGTTTCTGGAACATAACACTTGTAGCCTTTCTGATGCGTGGAGTATCCAATAAACATTGCCTTTGTGCTTCTAGCCTCTAGCTTGTTGCGTAGATCTCCTGGAATCAAGACAAAACACACACACCCAAACACACGCAAATGGTCTATAGATGGCTTAGTTTGGTTGAGTACCTCATAAGGAGTAGCATCAAGAAGTATTTTGGTGGGTGTGCGGTTGATCAGGTATGTGGCTGTAACAACTGCATCTCCCCAAAACTTCTTAGGTACATTTGTGTGAAACATTATGCTCCTGGCTACTTCCATCAAGTGTCTATTCTTCCTTTCTGCCACGCCATTTTGCTGAGGTGTGTAAGGGCAGCTGGTTTGGTGTATGATTCCATGTGTGGCTAGATGTTGTTTGAAGGTTGTGCTAGTGTATTCACCACCATTATCTGATCTAAGAATCTTTATCTTAACATTGAAATGGTTAGTGATATAGTTCTGAAATTTTTTAAATGCTTCTAGCACCCTATCTTTTGATTGCAACAAGGTAATCCATGTGTACTTAGATTTCTCATCTATAAATGTCACAAAGTATCTATGTTGTTCTCTAGATGCACATGGGGCAGTCCACACATCAGAATGTATTAAATCAAAGCAGTGATCATAGATAGTCTTTGATTTAGGAAACACACTTCTACAATGTTTTCCTAGAATACAAGCCTCACAATCACTTTTAAACGAAATACTAGGCAACAGGATGTTTAAGGCTCTAGAATGAGGATGTCCTAATCTAGCATGCCACAATACATCTTTAGGGAACTCAGAAATAGCATTAAAAGCAGAAGATAATTCAGCAGCTGGTCTTGTGTCCTCAAGCAAGTACAAGTCTCCCTTGGTCACACCTTTGCCAAGCAACTTACTAGACTCAATATCCTGAAAGTAAACTTCATTAGGAGTGAATGTAACATGGCAGTTTAAATCGTTTGTGGCCTTTTTAACAGAAACCAAGTTTGATGCAAAGGTTGGCATATAGAAAGCCTTAGATACTTTGTCAAACAGATTCAAATCACCTATTCCTCTTATTGGGAACTTTATCACCATTTGCTATCATCACATTTCCTAAGGCTGGTTTCACATTTCTAATCAAGTGGGAATCACTAATCATATGATGTGAGGCACCAGAGTCTATTACCAATGGTCTAGCAGTTTTAAATCATTCATTGTACTATAATCTGTGTGAGATGCATTAAGAGAGAAGCCAAGAGTCTTAGGGATACCAGATTCTTTCAAGGCCTTGATGAGAGCATCTAGATCAGATCTCTTGATAGTCTCATCCTGGCTGGTTCTTGCATTTGAGTACACTGAAGTAGATGCCATATCACTTCCCACACCATTGTTTGGAGTCGCTGGTTCAGCACCATCAGTGGAGAAGTTAGCCCTTGCATCCATGTACTGAGTGCGGTTCTCATTGAATTTGTTTGGCTTTAGGTGAGGATTCAGTATTCAGCACTTGTTCTTGAGATGACCTTTCTTCTTGCAGTGGTCACAAATCAAAGACCTCTTATCCTCTTGCTTGTACACACTCTTGTTTGCCACTGCTGCTTCAGCTTGATTAACCATGACAGGTTCTCCTTTGCTCCCAAACAGACCCACTGAGCCTTCTTCCTTTTGGATTTGCGCACATACATCATCTAGAGAGGGGAGTTTATCAGCTCTCAGGATATGCTTGATTAGGCTGTTGTAGGATGAATTGAGAGTCAGCAGCAACCCAAATACTTTGTCCTCTTCACGCCTTGCATTCATAGTTGAGGGATCCACAGTGTGTGGTCTTAGAAGCTCCAGCTTTGCCCAAAGAGATCTAAACTTCCCAAAGTGAGTTTGGAACTCAATATCTCCTTGGCTGAGAGCATTAATGGCTCTTTTCACTTCAAACACTCTAGTAAGGTTGGAAGCATTTCCAAACACCTTGTAGAGAGTGTCCCATAGTTCTTTGGTAGTCTCACAGTATGAGTAAGACTCCAAGATAGCTGGTTCAAGAGAGCTGTGGAGGAGAGAGAGCACCATCTGATCTTCTTGAGACCATTTGTCTTCATCAACCACCACCAGCTCTTTTCCATCTTCTCCTTGGAGGATCTTCTTTGGAGCTGCTTCATTGGTAACATGACTCCATAATCCTCTTCCTCAAAGGGCTGTTTTCACCTGTGTGGACCATAGAAGATAGTTAATCCCCCTTTAAGGTCACAGGTATGTGAAAAGACTTGTTGCTCTCCATCTTTACTCCCAAAAAATAGAAGAACCAGATAGTGAATCTTGAAGAAAATGAAGCAACAAGGACAGAGTAAGCTTTGTTTTGCGGAAGTAAATAGGTTCAGAAGCTTTGTTGCTCTGATACCATGAAAGTTTAAGAAGATTTGAGCTAAATATTGTGAAGAACCATGAAGAACAATGAAGAACAATGGAGAGAGAGAGAAATTCGAAACCAGAGAGAGAGAGATGAGGAAAAATATGTCTCCTTGCCTTTCTTAGTTATGGATACATGTCTTTATATAGACCAGACAATACATAAAATAATCAAACAAGTTTGAATAAAGAAAAGAATAAATTAATGGGACTGAGCAATGGCAGGGACTGAGGGATGCCAGGGACAGGACTGAGCAATGGCAGGGACTAAGGGATGCCAGGGACAGACTGAGGAGGAGCAGAGGCACGTCCCAGCAATGTTGGAAAGGGACATGAGCTAAGTGGTGCACTCTCCTTAACACAACATGTGACTTCTCTCCCTAAAGATTCTCTGCCTCTAGTCGACATCCTCTTTGGTTCTGAAGAGATTAAGCTTCCTCTCATCTTCCTTTCTTCTCAAGCTAAATCTTCTCTTGTCTTACAAGTCAAGTTAGGTCACTCCTTGACCTAACTGTACGGACAAGTGATCATATTATACTTGATCATTCTGGATGTTCCTCATGCCTTGATTTACTCTTCCCTATCATTCATGTCTTCATGTCAACACTTAAGTTGAACCAATATCATAGGAGTTATGATGAAGAAGTTATCCCACTTTTAACCGAAGTGATTCCAGTTTACCCTATTTGGCAATTTGGAAATTTCTTCTTGCTTCTAATCAAACCAGAATGAATCACGACGTAAGAAGCTTGATTTTGACTAATAAATCATTAGATAATCACCTTAACTTGTACAAATATCATAGGAGTTATGATGAAGAAGTTATCCCAGTTTTAACCGAAGTAATTCCAGTTTACCATTTTGGAGATTTGGCAATTTCTTATTGAATCTAATCAAGACAGAACGAATCACGATGTATGAAGCTTTATTTTGTATCATAAATCAGTTGAGAATCACCCTGAATTTGAATTAATAATATAGGAGTTATGATGAAGAAGTTATCCCACTTTTAACTGAACTGATTCCAATTTACCCTGTTGTGGACTCAAAAATTGGTGAAGAATCATCCTCAAGTTGAATCAATATCATAGGAGTTATGATGAAGACGTTATCCCACTTTTAACCGAAGTGAATCTAGCTTACCTTGCTTGGAGATTTGGCAATTTATTCTTGATTCTAATCAAACCACAATGAATCAAGATGTAAGAATCTTGATTTAGAGTCATAAATCAGTGGATATTCTCCCTGAAGTTGAATAACTATCATAGGAGTTATGATGAAGAAGTTATCCCACTTTTAACCGTAGTGATTCCAGTTAATCTGTTTGGATATTTGGCAATATGTTCTTGATTTTAAACAAACAAGATTGAATCACGATGTAAGAAGCTTGATTTGGAACATAAATCAGTGTAGAATCACCCTGAAGTTGAAACAATATCATAGGAGTTATTATGAAGAAGTTATCCCACTTTTAACCGAAGTGATTCCAGTTTACAGTGTTTGGTGATTGACAAGTTTCTTCTTGATTGTATTCAAACAAGAATGAATCATGATGTAAAGATCCTGATTTATAATAATATATAAGTGGATATACACCCTGAAGTTGAACCAATATCGTAGGAGTTATGATGAAGAAGTTATCCCACTTTTAACTGAAGTGATTCCAGTTTACCCTATTTAGAGATTTGGCAATTTCTTCTTGATTTAATCAAGAAAGAATGAATCACGATGAATGAAGTTTGATTTGGACTCATAAATCAGTGAGAATCACCCTGAAGTTGAATTAATATCATAGGAGTTATGATGAAGAAGTTATCCCCACTTTTAACCGAAGTGATTCCAGTTTACCCTGTTTGGAGATTTGGCAATTTCTTCTTGATTCTAATCAAACCAGAATGAATTACGATGTAAGAAGCTTTATTTGGACTCATAATCAGTGGAGAATCACCTTGAAGTTGAATCAATATCATATGAGTTATGATGAAGAAATTATCCCACTTTTAAGCGAAGTGATTCCAGTTTACCCTTTTTGGAGATTTGGCAAGTTCTTCTCGATTCTAATAAAACCAGAATGAAACACGATGATAGAAGCTTGATTAAGATTCATAAATCAGTGCATAATCACCCTGAAGTTGAATCAATATCATAGGAGTTATGATGAAGAAGTTATCCCACTTTCAACCGAAGTGATTCCAGTTTACCCTGTTTGGAGATTTGGCAATTTCTTCTTGATTCTAATCAAACCAGAATGAATCGCGATGTAAGAAGATTAATGTTGGACTCGATTAAATCAGTGGATCATGACCCTGAAGTTGAATCAATATCTTAGGAGTATGATGAAGGAAGTTATCCCACTTTTAACCGAAGTGGTTCCAGTTATCCTTGTTTGGAGGATTTTTGGCAATTTTCTTCTTGATACTAATAAAACCAGAAGTAATCACGATGTAAGAAGCTTGATTTGACTCATAAATCAGTGGATAATCACCCTGAAGTTGAATCAATATCATAGGAGTTATGATGAAGAAGTTATCCCACTTTTAACCGAAGTGATTCCAGTTTTACCTGTTTGGAGATTTGGCAATTTCTTCTTGATTCTAATCAAACCAGAATGAATCAAGATGTAAGAAGCTTGATTTGACTCATAAATCAGTGGATAATCACCTGAAGTTGAATTAGATCATAGGAGTTATGATGAAGAAGTTATCCACTTTTAACCGAAGTGATTCCAGTTTACCTGTTTGGAGATTTGCAATTTCTTCTTGATACTAATAAAACCAGAATGAATCACGATGTAAGTAGCTTGATTTGGACTCATAAATCAGTGGACAATCACCCTGAAGTTGAATCAATATCATAGGAGTTATGATGAAGAAGTTATCCCACTTTTAACCGAAGTGATTCCAGTTTACCCTGTTTGGAGATTTGGCAATTTCTTCTTGATACTAATAAAACCAGAATGAATCACGATGTAAGAAGCTTGATTTGGACTCATAAATCAGTGGAATCACCCTGAAGTTGAATCAATATCATAGGAGTTATGATGAAGAAGTTATCCCACTTTTAACCGAAGTGATTCCAGTTTACCCTGTTTGGAGATTTGGCAATTTCTTCTTGATACTAATAAAACAGAATGAATCACGATGTAAGAAGCTTGATTTGGACTCATAAATCAGTGTAGAATCACCCTGAAGTTGAATCAATATCATAGGAGTTATGATGAAGAAGTTATCCCACTTTTAACCGAAGTGATTCCAGTTTACCCTGTTTGGAGATTTGGCAATTTCTTCTTGATACTAATCAAAACCAGAATGAATCACGATGTAAGAAGCTTGATTTGGACTCATAAATCAGTGGATAATCACCCTAAAGTTGAATCAAAATCATAGGAGTTATGATGAAGAAGTTATCCCACTTTTAACCGAAGTGATTCCAGCTTACCCTTTTTGGAGATTTGGCAATTTCTTCTTGATACTAATAAAACAGAATGAATCACGATGTAAGAAGCTTGATTTGGACTCATAAATCAGTGGATAATCACCCTGAAGTTGAATCAATATCATAGGAGTTATGATGAAGAAGTTATCCCACTTTTAACCGAAGTGATTCCAGTTTACCCTTGTTTGGAGATTTGGCAATTTCTTCTTGATACTAATAAAACCAGAATGAATCACGATGTAAGAAGCTTGATTTGGACTCATAAATCAGTGGATAATCACCCTGAAGTTGAATCAATATCATAGGAGTTATGATGAAGAAGTTATCCCACTTTTAACCGAAGTGATTCCAGTTTACCCTGTTTGGAGATTTGGCAATTTCTTCTTGATACTAATAAACCAGAATGAATCACGATGTAAGAAGCTTGATTTGGACTCATAAATCAGTGGATAATCACCCTGAAGTTGAATCAATATCATAGGAGTTATGATGAAGAAGTTATCCCACTTTTAACCGAAGTGATTCCAGTTTACCCTGTTTGGAGATTTGGCAATTTCTTCTTGATACTAATAAAACCAGAATGAATCACGATGTAAGAAGCTTGATTTGGACTCATAAATCAGTGGAGAATCACCCTGAAGTTGAATCAATATCATAGGAGTTATGATGAAGAAGTTATCCCACTTTTAACCGAAGTGATTCCAGTTTACCCTGTTTGGAGATTTGGCAATTTCTTCTTGATTCTAATAAACCAGAATGAATCACGATGTAAGAAGCTTGATTTGGACTCATAAATCAGTGGATAATCACCCTGAAGTTGAATCAATATCATAGGAGTTATGATGAGAAGTTTATCCCACTTTTAACCGAAGTGATTCCAGTTTACCCTGTTTGGAGATTTGGCAATTTCTTCTTGATACTAATAAAACCAGAATGAATCACGATGTAAGAAGCTTGATTTGGACTCATAAATCAGTGGATAATCACCCTGAAGTTGAATCAAGATCATAGGAGTTATGATGAAGAAGTTATCCCACTTTTAACCGAAGTGATTCCAGTTTACCCTGTTTGGAGATTTGCAATTTCTTCTTGATACTAATAAAACCAGAATGAATCACGATGTAAGAAGCTTGATTTGGACTCATAAATCAGTGAGAATCACCCTGAAAGTTGAATCAATATCATAGGAGTTATGATGAAGAAGTTATCCCACTTTTAACCGAAGTGATTCCAGTTTACCCTTTTGGAGATTTGGCAATTTCTTCTTGATACTAATCAAACCAGAATGAATCACGATGTAAGAAGCTTGATTTGGACTCATAAATCAGTGGATAATCACCCTGAAGTTGAATCAATATCATAGGAGTTATGATGAAGAAGTTATCCCACTTTAACCGAAGTGATTCCAGTTTACCCTGTTTGGAGATTTGGCAATTTCTTCTTGATACTAATAAACCAGAATGAATCACGATGTAAGAAGCTTGATTTGGACTCATAAATCAGTGGATAATCACCCTGAAGTTGAATCAATATCATAGGAGTTATGATGAAGAAGTTATCCCACTTTTAACCGAAGTGATTCCAGTTTACCCTTTTGGAGATTTGGCAATTTCTTCTTGATACTAATAAAACCAGAATGAATCACGATGTAAGAAGCTTGATTTGGACTCATAAATCAGTGGATAATCACCTGAAGTTGAATCAATATCATAGGAGTTATGATGAAGAAGTTATCCCACTTTTAACCGAAGTGATTCCAGTTTACCCTTTTTGGAGATTTGGCAATTTCTTCTTGATACTAATAAAACCAGAATGAATCACGATGTAAGAAGCTTGATTTGGAACTCATAAATCAGTGGATAATCACCCTGAAGTTGAAATCAATATCATAGGAGTTATGATGAAGAAGTTATCCCACTTTTAACCGAAGTGATTCCAGTTTACCCTGTTTGGAGATTTGGCAATTTCTTCTTGATACTAATAAAACCAGAATGAATCACGATGTAAGAAGCTTGATTTGGACTCATAAATCAGTGGATAAATCACCATGAAGTTGAATCAATATCATAGGAGTTATGATGAAGAAGTTATCCCACTTTTAACCGAAGTGATTCCAGTTTACCCTGTTTGGAGATTTAGCAATTTCTTCTTGATACTAATAAAACCAGAATGAATCACGATGTAAGAAGCTTGATTTGGACTCATAAATCAGTGGATAGATCACCCTGAAGTTGAATCAATATCATAGGAGTTATGATGAAGAAGTTATCCCACTTTTAACCGAAGTGATTCCAGTTTACCCTTTTTGGAGATTTGGCAATTTCTTCTTGATTCTAATAAAACCAGAATGAATCACGATGTAAGAAGCTTGATTTGGACTCATAAATCAGTGGATAATCACCCTGAAGTTGAATCAATATCATAGGAGTTATGATGAAGAAGTTATCCCACTTTTAACCGAAGTGATTCCAGTTTACCCTTTTTGGAGATTTGGCAATTTCTTCTTGATACTAATAAAACCAGAATGAATCACGATGTAAGAAGCTTGATTTGGACTCATAAATCAGTGGATAATCACCCTGAAGTTGAATCAATATCATAGGAGTTATGATGAAGAAGTTATCCCACTTTTAACCGAAGTGATTCCAGTTTACCCTTTTTGGAGATTTGGCAATTTCTTCTTGATACTAATAAAACCAGAATGAATCACGATGTAAGAAGCTTGATTTGGACTCATAAATCAGTGGATAATCACCCTGAAGTTGAATCAATATCATAGGAGTTATGATGAAGAAGTTATCCCACTTTTAACCGAAGTGATTCCAGTTTACCCTGTTTGGAGATTTGGCAATTTCTTCTTGATACTAATAAAACCAGAATGAATCACGATGTAAGAAGCTTGATTTGGACTCATAAATCAGTGGATAATCACCCTGAAGTTGAATCAATATCATAGGAGTTATGATGAAGAAGTTATCCCACTTTTAACCGAAGTGATTCCAGTTTACCCTGTTTGGAGATTTGGCAATTTCTTCTTGATTCTAATCAAACCAGAATGAATCACGATGTAAGAAGCTTGATTTGGACTCATAAATCAGTGGATAATCACCCTGAAGTTGAATCAATATCATAGGAGTTATGATGAAGAAGTTATCCCACTTTTAACCGAAGTGATTCCAGTTTACCCTGTTTGGAGATTTGGCAATTTCTTCTTGATACTAATCAAACCAGAATGAATCACGATGTAAGAAGCTTGATTTGGACTCATAAATCAGTGGATAATCACCCTGAGTTGAATCAATATCATAGGAGTTATGATGAAGAAGTTATCCCACTTTTAACCGAAGTGATTCCAGTTTAACCCTGTTTGGAGATTTGGCAATTTCTTCTTGATTCTAATAAAACCAGAATGAATCACGATGTAAGAAGCTTGATTTGGACTCATAAATCAGTGATAATCACCCTGAAGTTGAATCAATATCATAGGAGTTATGATGAAGAAGTTATCCCACTTTTAACCGAAGTGATTCCAGTTTACCCTTTTTGGAGATTTGGCAATTTCTTCTTGATACTAATAAAACAAGAATGAATCACGATGTAAGAAGCTTGATTTGGACTCATAAATCAGTGGATAATCACCCTGAAGTTGAATCAATATCATAGGAGTTATGATGAAGAAGTTATCCCACTTTTAACCGAAGTGATTCCAGTTTACCCTTTTTGGAGATTTGGCAATTTCTTCTTGATACTAATAAACCAGAATGAATCACGATGTAAGAAGCTTGATTTGGACTCATAAATCAGTGGATAATCACCCTGAAGTTGAATCAATATCATAGGAGTTATGATGAAGAAGTTATCCCACTTTTAACCGAAGTGATTCCAGTTTACCCTGTTTGGAGATTTGGCAATTTCTTCTTGATTCTAATCAAACCAGAATGAATCACGATGTAAGAAGCTTGATTTGGACTCATAAATCAGTGGATAATCACCCTGAAGTTGAATCAATATCATAGGAGTTATGATGAAGAAGTTATCCCACTTTTAACCGAAGTGATTCCAGTTTACCCTGTTTGGAGATTTGGCAATTTCTTCTTGATACTAATAAAACCAGAATGAATCACGATGTAAGAAGCTTGATTTGGACTCATAAATCAGTGGATAATCACCCTGAAGTTGAATCAATATCATAGGAGTTATGATGAAGAAGTTATCCCACTTTTAACCGAAGTGATTCCAGTTTACCCTGTTTGGAGATTTGGCAATTTCTTCTTGATTCTAATAAAACCAGAATGAATCACGATGTAAGAAGCTTGATTTGGACTCATAAATCAGTGGATAATCACCCTGAAGTTGAATCAATATCATAGGAGTTATGATGAAGAAGTTATCCCACTTTTAACCGAAGTGATTCCAGTTTACCCTTTTTGGAGATTTGGCAATTTCTTCTTGATACTAATAAAACCAGAATGAATCACGATGTAAGAAGCTTGATTTGGACTCATAAATCAGTGGATAATCACCCTGAAGTTGAATCAATATCATAGGAGTTATGATGAAGAAGTTATCCCACTTTTAACCGAAGTGATTCCAGTTTACCCTTTTGGAGATTTGGCAATTTCTTCTTGATACTAATAAAACCAGAATGAATCACGATGTAAGAAGCTTGATTTGGACTCATAAATCAGTGGATAATCACCCTGAAGTTGAATCAATATCATAGGAGTTATGATGAAGAAGTTATCCCACTTTTAACCGAAGTGATTCCAGTTTACCCTGTTTGGAGATTTGGCAATTTCTTCTTGATACTAATCAAACCAGAATGAATCACGATGTAAGAAGCTTGATTTGGACTCATAAATCAGTGGATAATCACCCTGAAGTTGAATCAATATCATAGGAGTTATGATGAAGAAGTTATCCCACTTTTAACCGAAGTGATTCCAGTTTACCCTGTTTGGAGATTTGCAATTTCTTCTTGATACTAATAAACCAGAATGAATCACGATGTAAGAAGCTTGATTTGGACTCATAAATCAGTGGATATCACCCTGAAGTTGAATCAATATCATAGGAGTTATGATGAAGAAGTTATTCCCACTTTTAACCGAAGTGATTCCAGTTTACCCTGTTTGGAGATTTGGCAATTTCTTCTTGATTCTAATCAAACCAGAATGAATCAGATGTAAGAAGCTTGATTTGGACTCATAAATCAGTGGATAATCACCCTGAAGTTGAATCAATATCATAGGAGTTATGATGAAGAAGTTATCCCACTTTTAACCGAAGTGATTCCAGTTTACCCTTTTTGGAGATTTGGCAATTTCTTCTTGATACTAATAAAACCAGAATGAATCACGATGTAAGAAGCTTGATTTGGACTCATAAATCAGTGGATAATCACCCTGAAGTTGAATCAATATCATAGGAGTTATGATGAAGAAGTTATCCCACTTTTAACCGAAGTGATTCCAGTTTACCCTTTTTGGAGATTTGGCAATTTCTTCTTGATACTAATAAAACCAGAATGAATCACGATGTAAGAAGGTTGATTTGGACTCATAAATCAGTGGATAATCACCCTGAAGTTGAATCAATATCATAGGAGTTATGATGAAGAAGTTATCCACTTTTAACCGAAGTGATTCCAGTTTACCCTGTTTGGAGATTTGGCAATTTCTTCTTGATACTAATAAACCAGAATGAATCACGATGTAAGAAGCTTGATTTGGACTCATAAATCAGTGGATAATCACCCTGAAGTTGAATCAATATCATAGGAGTTATGATGAAGAAGTTATCCCACTTTTAACCGAAGTGATTCCAGTTTACCTGTTTGGAGATTTGGCAATTTTCTCTTGATTCTAATCAAACCAGAATGAATCACGATGTAAGAAGCTTGATTTGGACTCATAAATCAGTGGATAATCACCCTGAAGTTGAATCAATATC
Organism: Moricandia arvensis; assembly: GCA_905132765.1. Lineage (NCBI taxonomy): Eukaryota > Viridiplantae > Streptophyta > Magnoliopsida > Brassicales > Brassicaceae > Moricandia > Moricandia arvensis. The sequence goes on from CAJHQP010002251.1 coordinate 83,616, forward strand.
ATAGGAGTTATGATGAAGAAGTTATCCCACTTTTAACCGAAGTGATTCCAGTTTACCCTGTTTTGGAGATTTGGCAATTTCTTCTTGATTCTAATCAAAACCAGAATGAATCACGATGTAAGAAGCCTTGATTTGGACTCATAAATCAGTGATAATTACCCTGAAGTTGAATCAATATCATAGGAGTTATGATGAAGAAGTTATCCCACTTTTAACCGAAGTGATTCCAGTTTACCCTTTTTGGAGATTTGGCAAATTTCTTCTTGATTCTAATCAAACCAGAATGAATCACGATGTAAGAAGCTTGATTTGGACTCATAAATCAGTGGATAATCACCCTGAAGTTGAATCAATATCATAGGAGTTATGATGAAGAAGTTATCCCACTTTTAACCGAAGTGATTCCAGTTTACCCTTTTGGAGATTTGGCAATTTCTTCTTGATACTAATAAAACCAGAATGAATCACGATGTAAGAAGCTTGATTTGGACTCATAAATCAGTGGATAATCACCCTGAAGTTGAATCAATATCATAGGAGTTATGATGAAGAAGTTATCCCACTTTTAACCGAAGTGATTCCAGTTTACCCTTTTTGGAGATTTGGCAATTTCTTCTTGATACTAATAAAACCAGAATGAATCACGATGTAAGAAGCTTGATTTGGACTCATAAATCAGTGGATAATCACCCTGAAGTTGAATCAATATCATAGGAGTTATGATGAAGAAGTTATCCCACTTTTAACCGAAGTGATTCCAGTTTACCCTTTTGGAGATTTGGCAATTTCTTCTTGATACTAATAAAACCAGAATTAAAACGATGTAAGAAGCTTGATTTGGACTCATAAATCAGTGGAGAACCACCCTGAAATTGAATCAATATCATAGGAGTTGTGATGAAGAAGTTATCCCACTTTTAACCGAAGTGGTTACAGTTTACGCTGTTTGGCAATTTGGAAATTTCTTCTTGCTTCTAATCAAACCAGAATGAATCACGATGTAAGGAGCTTGATTTTGATTCATAAATCAGTAGATAATCACCCTTAAGTTGTACCAATATCATAGGAGTTATGATGAAGAAGCTATCCCACTTTTAACCAAGTGATTCTAGTTTACCCTGTTTGGATATTTGGCAATTTCTTCTTGATTCTACTCAAACAGAATGAATCAAGACGTAAGAAGATTGGTTTGGAGTCATAAATCAATGGATATTCACCCTAAAGTTGAATCACTATCTTAGGAGCTATGATGAAGAAGTTATCCCACTTTAACCGAAGTGATACCACTTTACCATGTTTGGAGATTTGGCAATTTCTTCTTGATACTAATAAAACCAGAATGAATCACGATGTAAGAAGCTTGATTTGGACTCATAAATCAGTGGATAATCACCCTGAAGTTGAATCAATATCATAGGAGTTATGATGAAGAAGTTATCCCACTTTTAACCGAAGTGATTCCAGTTTACCCTTTTTGGAGATTTGGCAATTTCTTCTTGATACTAATAAAACCAGAATGAATCACGATGTAAGAAGCTTGATTTGGACTCATAAATCAGTGGATAATCACCCTGAAGTTGAATCAATATCATAGGAGTTATGATGAAGAAGTTATCCCACTTTTAACCGAAGTGATTCCAGTTTACCCTTTTTGGAGATTTGGCAATTTCTTCTTGATACTAATAAAACCAGAATGAATCACGATGTAAGAAGCTTGATTTGGACTCATAAATCAGTGGATAATCACCCTGAAGTTGAATCAATATCATAGGAGTTAAGATGAAGAAATTATCCCACTTTCAAACGAAGTGATTCCAGTTTACCCTGTTTGGATATTTGGCAATTTCTTCTTGATTTTAATCAAACCAGAATGAATTACGATATAAGAAGCTTGATTTAGACACATAAATCAGTGGAGAAGCACCCTAAAGTTTAATCAATATCATAGGAGTTATGATGAAGAAGTTATCCCACTTTTAACCGAAGTGATTCCAGTTTACCCTTTTTGGAGATTTGGCAATTTCTTCTTGATACTAATAAAACCAGAATGAATCACGATGTAAGAAGCTTGATTTGGACTCATAATCAGTGGATAATCACCCTGAAGTTGAATCAATATCATAGGAGTTATGATGAAGAAGTTATCCCACTTTTAACCGAAGTGATTCCAGTTTACCCTGTTTGGAGATTTGGCAATTTCTTCTTGATACTAATAAAACCAGAATGAATCACGATGTAAGAAGCTTGATTTGGACTCATAAATCAGTGGATAATCACCCTGAAGTTGAATCAATATCATAGGAGTTATGATGAAGAAGTTATCCCACTTTTAACCGAAGTGATTCTAGTTTACCCTGTTTGGAGATTTGACAATTTCTTCTTGATACTAATAAAACCATAATGAATCACGATGTAAGAAGCTTAATTTGGACTCATAAATCAGTGTAGAATCACCCTAAATTTGAATCTAGATCATAGGAGTTATGATGAAGAAGTTATCCCAGTTTTAACCGAAGTGATTCCAGTTTACCCTGTTTGGAGATTTGGCAGTTTCTTCTTGATACTAATAAAACCAGAATGAATCACGATGTAAGAAGCTTGATTTGGACTCAAAAATCGGTGTAGAATCATCCTCAAGTTGAATCAATATCATAGGAGTTATGATGAAGACGTTATCCTACTTTTAACCGAAGTGATTCCAACTTACATTGCTTGGAGATTTGGCAATTTATTCTTGATTCTAATCAAACCAAAATGAATCAAGATATAAGAATCTTGATTTAGAGTCATAAACCAGTGGATATTCTCCCTGAAGTTGAATAACTATCAAAGGAGTTATGATGAAGAAGTTATCCCACTTGTAACCATAGTGATTCCAGTTTATCCTTTTTGGATATTTGGTAAGTTGTTCTTGTTTTTAATCAAACCAGAATGAAACACGATGTAAGAAACTTGATTTCGACTCATAAATCAGTTGAGAATCACCCTGAAGTTGAATCAATATCATAGGAGTTGTGATGAAGAAGTTATCCCACTTTTAACCGAAGTGATTCCAGTTTACGCTGTTTGGCAATTTGGCAATTTCTTCTTCCTTCTAATCAAAACAGAATGAATCACGATGTAAGTATTGAGATGAAGAACCAAAGATAAGAATATGCATTGACAAGAGAAGACAAAGAGAAGATCAGATGCTGCGGTTACTTGAGAATAAGACATTCCGTACAGTCTTGGATAAGAAGTAACCAACTATGCCTAACTTTCCTTGAGAGGCAAGGAAATGATGTGAACTCATCCAGAGTACCCTCAGAGACCAATATCAGAGATTTATGATAAAGAATTTATCCCACTTTTAACCGAATTGATTCCAATTTACCATGTTTGAGGATTTGGCTATTTCTTCTTGATTCTAATCAAACCCGAATGAATCACGATATAAGAAGCTTCATTTAGAATCATAAGCAGAGAATATTCCCCCTGAATTTGAACCAATATCATAGGAGTTATGAATGAAGAAGTTCTACCACTTTTAACCGAAGTGATTCCAGTTTTCCCTGTTTGGAAATTTTGGCGATTTCTTCTTGATTTTAATTAAACCAGAATGAATTACGATATAAGAAGCCTGATTTGGACTCATAAATCAGTTTAGAATCCCCTGAAGTTGAATCAATATCATAGGAGTTAAGATGAAGAAGTTATCCCACTTTTAACCGAAGTGATTCCAATTTACCTTGTTTGGTGATTTGGCTATTTCTTCTTGATTCTAATCAAACCAGAATGAATCACGATGTAAGAAGCTTGATTTGGATTCCTAAATCAGTGGATAATCACCCTTATTTGAACCAATATCATAGGAGTTATGATGAAGAAGTTATCCCACTTTTAACCGAAGTGATTCCAATTTACCATGTTTGGGGATTTGGCTATTTCTTCTTGATTCTAATCAAAACAGAATAATCACGATATAAGAAGATTTATTTGGATTCATAAATCAGTGGATAATCACCCTTAGGTTGAACCAATATCATAGGAGTTATGATAAAGAAGTTATCCCACTTTTAACCGAAGTGATTCCAGTTTACCCTGTTTGGAGATTTTGCAATTTCTTCTTGATTCTAATCAAGACAGAATGAATCACGATGTATGAAGCTTTATCTTGAGTCATATCAGTGCATAATTACCCTGAAGTTGAATAAATATCATAGGAGTTATGATAAAGAAGTTATCCCACTTTTAACCGAAGGGATTCCAATTTATCCTTTTTGGAGATTTGGCAATTTCTTCTTGATTCTAATCAAACCAGAATGAATCACGATGTAAGAAACTTGATTTGGACTATAAATCAGTTGATAATCACCCTGAAGTTGAATCAATATCATAGGAGTTATGATGAAGAAGTTATCCCACTTTTAACCGAAGTGATTCCAGTTTACCCTGTTTGGAGATTTGGCAATTTCTTGTTAGATTCTAATCAAACCAGAATGAATCACGATGTAAGAAGCTTGATTTGGACTCATAAATCAGTGGATAATCACCCCTGAAGTTGAATCAAATCATAGGAGTTATGATGAAGAAGTTATCCCACTTTTAACCGAAGTGATTCCAGTTTACCCATGTTTGGGAATTTGGCAATTTTCTTCTTGATACTAATCAAAACCAGAATGAATCACGATGTAAGAAGCTTGATTTGGACTCATTAAATCAGTGGATAATCACCTGAAGTTGAATCAATATCATAGGAGTTATGATGAAGAAGTTATCCCACTTTTAACCGAAGTGATTCCAGTTTACCTGTTTGGAGATCTTGGCAATTTCTTCTTGATTCTAATAAAACCAGAATGAATCAAATGTAAGGAAACTTGCATTTGGACTTCATAATCAGTGGATAATCACCCTGAAGTTGAATCAATATACATAGGAGTTGATGAATGAAGAAGTTATCTCATTTTAACGAAAGTGATTCCAGTTTTACCATGTTTGGAGATTTGAACAATTTCTTCTTATTATACTAATAAAACCATAATCGATCACGAGGTTAAGAATCTTTGATTTGGACTCATCCAATCAGTGGTAGAATCACCCTACAAGTTGAATGCTGATCATTAGGAGTCTTGATGAAGAAGTTATCCCAGGTTTTAACCGATGCTGATTTCTTAGTTTACCGTGTTTGGAGATTTGGCCAATTTCTTCTTGGATACTATAAAACCAGAATGAATCACGATGTAAGAAGCTTGGTTTTGGAATCATTATCAGTGATAGAATCACCCTGAAGTTGAATCAAGATCATAGGAGTTATGCTGAAGAAGTTAATCCCACTTTTAACCGAAGTGATTCCATTTTACTATGTTTGACGATTTGGGTAATTTTCTCTTGATTTAATCAATTAGAATGAATCAAGTTGTAAGATCTTGTTTGGACCTCATTAATCAGTGGATTAATCACCCTCAAATTGAACCAATATCTAGGAGATTACGATGAGGAAGTATCGCGACTTTTAACCCGGAAGTGGATTTCAGTTCGCTATATTGGAGATTTGGCAATTTCTCTCGATTCTAATCAACCGAATGAATCGCCGATGTTAGAAGATTAATCTGTGACTCTTAAGATCTGTGTAGAATCTCCCTGAAGTTGAAAATAATATTATACGAAGTTATGATGAGAAGTTTCCCACTTTTAACCAAAGTGTTCCCAGTTTACCCTTTTTGGCAGATTTTGGCAATTTTTTCTTGATTCAAATCAGCTAGAATGAATCACCGATTAGAAAGCTTGATTTTGACTCATAGTAAAGCAATGGAGAATTCACCTCGGAAAGTTGTACTCAATATCATAGGAGTTATGATGAAGAAAGTTATCCCACTTTTAACAGAAATGATTCCAGTTTTACCATGTTTGGAGATTAGGGCAATTTTTTCTTGATTCCAATCAAACCAGAATGAATCGCGATGAAAGAATCTTGATTTGACTCATAAATAAGTTGGAACATCACCTCGAAGTTGAACCAACTATCAGGAGGATTCATGATAAAGAAGTCTTATCCACTTTTAACGCGAAGTGATCCCGCGTATTACCGCTGTTTTGGAGATTGGCAATTGTCTTCTTGATTCTAATCAACACCAGAATGCATCCAGATGTAAGAATCTTGACTCAAAAAGACTTGAGAGTCATATAAATCAGTGGATATTTACCGATGAAGTTGAATCGAAAAATTCATAGTATTTACTAGATGACGAAGTTCTACCCATACGATATTAACCAAGTAAGAATATCACAAATGTCACCTTGTTTGGAGTATTTGACAATTCATTCTGATTCTATTCCAACCAGATACGAATCACATGTAAGAAGACTGACTATATAGTCCAGCTCCATAAATCAGTGGACTACATCACCCTTAGTTAACTAATATCAGGTAGGAGTTATGTATGTAAGAAGTTATCGCCACTTTTAACCGCAGATGATTCCAGTTTATCTGATGTTTGGAGATTTAGCATTTCTGTCTTGATTCTATCAAACCAGAACTGATCATCATTGTAAGAATTAGACGTCAGTAAATCAGTGGAGATATCACTTTCAACTTGAATCAATCTCATAGGTATTTTATGAGTGAGAAGAAGTTATCCTAGTTGTAATCTGAAACTGATTTCAGCAACTCCTATCATGTTGACACTTTGGTCAATTTCTTCTTAGATTCTATCAATACACAGAATGAATCACGATGTAAGCGATTAATCTGGAGTCAGAAATCGTGATAATCACCCTGAAGTTGAACCAATATCCACTAGGAGTTATGAGAAAAACAGTATATCCCACTTTAACCGATAGTGATTCCAGTTTACCCTCGTTTGGAGATTTGGCAATTCTTCCTCTGATTCTAA